>AWOL01S0012672.1:11059-26218 GCA_000715115.1 Nicotiana otophora
CACGCTGCAACAGAATTGAATGTGAATATATTGTGAGAGCGGGTTGCACGCTGCAACAGAATTAATGAAAATGATAATTGGTTATGACTGCTGAGTTGCCTTCAATTATTATAAATGAATTACATGATTTATTTCTATTATTGTTGTTGTTACTAATATTGCGTACAGGTTAATGTAAGTGAACCGCCTTAGCCTCGTCACTACTTCGTCGATGTTAGGCTCAGAACTTACCAGTACATGGGATCGGTTGTACTGATACTACACTCTGCACTACTTGTGCAGATTTTGGAGTTGGTCCCAGCGGCGTACCATAGACTTGCTCGGATTTCAGCTACCAGAGGAGACTTGAGGTATAACTGCATGGCGTCCACAGTTCTGAAGTCCCCGTCTATTTTACTTTAGCTGTGTGTTTATTCCGAGACAACTTTATTTTATTCAGACCTTATTTGTATTTATTCTAGAAGCTCATGTACTTGTGACACTAATTCTGGGATAGTATTTAGACACCGTTATTTTTATGGATTATTCACTATATTTTAAACTTTGCTTCCGCTTTTGTTTCCTTGATTATTAATAATTTAAAAAGTATTTAAAAATGGGTTAATATTATTCTAACGTTGGCTTGCCTAGCAAGTGAAATGTTAGGCGCCATCACGGTCCGAAGGAGGGAATTTTGGGTCGTGACACATACGACCTTCCAGAGAGATCATTTCGGCGCTACAGGTCTGGATTGCAAGGTATGGGAACTTCCGCCCAGGGCGAGACAATTGATAGGTCGACTCTCTCCGCTATGGAGAAGAAGATCGCAAAGCTGTCAGTAGAGCTTGAAGAGATAAAGGCTAGAGAATAAAAGGAAGATAAACAATTTGATACCCTTCAATGTCATCTAGAAGAGAGGGACCAAAAATTTAATGTCCTTCAAGGTCAGCTGGCCAATCTTCTTGCTAGTGGTGCTTTTCCGATTCCCCGATCTCGTGAGTCTTCCCTAGACGTTAATCCTTCTCGTCGTGATCCTTCGAACCATCCCGATGATGAAACTTCTAGTAATAGAGATGGAGATGATATAGTACAAAACACCAATTGAATGATGTTTGAAGTTTTAACTTGTGAAACGTTTTGTTGCTGGATATTTTGAAACTCCATAAATATCGTTAATATAGTTTCGATAGTCGTTATTATTGTTGTTACTACTGTTGTTATTGGTTGAATGACAGCAATGTAAAGTTGCCATTATAGGTGATTGGTTGTCGGCGGGTGGTGCAGCTATAAAATAACTGTATTCTGCCAAAAACTAACCCAGAAAACCGACCGCATATCGCCCGAAGTCGGTCGAAAATATTCAATTGAATTTTTCAGAAATTTAAATTTACCGTCTGACTTCGATCGGAATTTTTGATTTTTAATTTTAAATATTTTAATAATATTGACCGACTTTCCGTCGGAATTTTTGATTTTAAAATTTAAATATTTTAATAATACCAACGGATTGCGTCAGAAATAAATAATTTTAAAAAATAAATAATTAAGATTTCGACTGATGTCGGTCGCTAATTTAAAATAAATTAAAAATTATTTTCAAGAATATCGACCGAATTCGGTCGATAAATTTATTTTGTGTGAGATTATTTGGTCAACGTGCGTTAAAAATTACAGATCGACTTCGATCGAAAATATCGACTTTCTGCGGTTACATCGCATTAGCGATCATTAGTTTTTCGACGAAATGAAATCGGTCAAAAATCGATCGGTTCAATTCCAATCGATTTCGGTCGATTTTTAGGACGCTTTTTAAGGATTTTCTAGCAGTGCCGCCTATTAAAATTACTGAATTTACTCGTGCTTCGCCGCTGCTTGGGAAAGGGGAGGAAGGGGGATTTAGAGACACATGATGAGTACGTAATTCACGCCATTCCCCCATGCAGAGATAACACCATCATTGTAGTTTCTGTAAGTATGTGGGGGAATGAGGATCCAGGGCCACTGGCCCTTCTTTTTATTCCTCCTTTTCTGTTTTTTGTTTGGGATAAATCTACAATCCTAATATTTATGTCATTTAGAACTCATTGCCAGTAGCCAGTGTAGTCGACCCCGCAAGCTAGCATGTGTTCACATCTCTCCATTAATATTTACCACCTTTAGGAACTCTATTTATAATATTCACCTTCCAATATTATTTCTCTTACCTACACATAGTACTTTAAGTTTGGAAAAAAAAAACGTGTTTACATTAGATTTATAGACACATATTACATGTGTTTACATAAGAATTTCTAACACTTATCATAGTTGATAATATTTTCACCTAACTTGATCATTAACCATAGTAAATTATTTTGGTATACAATTGCAATGTGTTATTGCTAATTGCATTTGGCATAGCTGTCAATATGGTTTTATCGTCACAAATTTCGTATTACAACAACATTTTTGTTCCAATAATTGGTTACATTTATCGCAGATTTCAAACTTGTAAGATTGACAATAAAAAACAACAATTATGTTTCAATCTCAAACTTCCAAACTTCCAATATTATTTCTCTTACATAGTATAAAACTTCCACAAGTCATGTCTTCATATAAAATCATACCAGTCCAATACTATAAAATGCAATTAAAAATAAAAAATCATTAGAAATTTTCTATAGTTTCTAACTTTCTATTAGCATATAAATCTCCAACAAGACAAAATATTCTTAAAAAATATTGGACCTAAAATAAACATACAAACATGACTAAAGCTCAATGACAACTAGTTGAAATTCCCCCATTTATTTCTTTCATTGTGTCAACGCTTTAATTCACCATGATTTAGGTATTTATAGACAGTTGCATTTGAAGGATGACGTAAAACACATCCAAATCATTTATGGAACCTCTTATATAATCTTATCTAATCTTATAATGATTGCTTATCTATCGTCTTAGCATCTACTCTTTGCGACACTAATTAATTCTGTAAATATGTTGAACTTTTGGAAGCACAACATTCATTCTCATGTAATATTGCTAGTCTTGCAATCATTCTATATAACTTGTTTTTCACTTTAGTAAGTTTCTTTCTATTATATATATATAATACCTCGATAGTATTTTTCCATTTCAATCAATTTTCTCGAAAAACATATATATATATTTTTTTTAAAAAGAAGCTAATTCAAATGTAGAACTGTTTCTCACAAGTATTTTCTATATAATAAATTTTATTATTGTAAACCTACACCAAAACCCACAAGCATCACTTTTTTGATGGCCTGTGGACATAAAGTTACACCGGCCTAAACTGCAGATGATGTATTAATTAATATAGAGAATAATGAAGCACCGTAATCAATTGAATGATATATTTACCTTGACAGGCCAGAGAAAATAATGGAGAATTAACTTTGTCAGATGGGTTCCTACAACAGGGCGTTATAATTATATATGTTAAGGGGTCTAAATTCTAATACATAAATCACTTCATTAAGTATACGTTTGTTATTAAAATTAAATTGGCAGGTTATGAGTGAATAATCATAGTGGTCCGTGCTGAGTAGGGCTACTTACATAGCACATAAATTAAACCAAAAAGGAAGAGCAAATAATTGTACTTAAACTCTAACGACCTGCAAATTACCATATTAATCTGTAGGAAATCATTGGTGCTATCAGACAAGTTTATCACACTTAATTAGCATAATAAGTAGATTTTGGGATTATCATGTTAATATTTGCCAATTATTTCCCCTGAGGCCATCATTGATAATTTGACAAGTTGTGAAAACTATATGAAAGTTATTTAAAGGTGGTTTCCTCATCTAATACAAGCCTTTGACCTACCTCTTTCATTAAGTTTTATCATCAACAAGCAGTTCATACTCCAAGAGTTGCTCTTTACAAGATACGGTTTTCATTGTTTTATCAAAATGATTAAATCCATATTTTAAAATAAAATATGCTTCATTTAAAAAAAAAAAGGTTGATGTAACTATAAATGTTGTTTGACTGATATGCACTTATAATGTATCATTATTTAATGTTTTGAGGGTTTTCCAAAACAAAGTGTTGCAGTTGGCCTAATTTTAATTGTGTTCCTTTTATTTACTTAATACACTTTTTATTATGACTTATTAGACTAAGAGGTATTACTCATAATTTTATTTGAAAGTCCCAAGCAATCTGGAGCTCGTTTTTCTTTTTCTTGTTTTTTCCCTTTTAATCTCCGTTCAATCAATAAAGATTAAAGACACTCAAAAAGGCAGCCCAGCAGTATATTCCTCGACATTTCTTTGCTCACAGCCCAGACCCCGGACTGTAGTCACTGTGCTTCTAGAGTATAGAAGTCAAGGAGCCTCTGGAATTTAATACTCTCCGTTCTCAAAATAAAAAAAAAGTTAATCATTTTGACAAACTAAATTTTATTTAAAATATTTGATGTTATAAAAAAAAAAGAATTTGTTTATTATTTTTTCCTAATTTATCCTTTATGTTCAAATTAGTGAAATGTTGATTAACTGTGACATTTAAGGGACAGATAAATTATAATTTCCTTAAAACTCTCACTTTTTTATATATGCAGTGTAAAAAATTGTTAAAAGACAGATAATATGAACCTAACTCTTAAGCTAAGAATTCGATCTCATTTGTTTGCACTTAATGGATGTCTAAATCTTAATTATTCAGATCTCAGATATTAAGTGCGTTTGTTTTTAAAATCTGAATCTTAATTGTTCAGATCTTAATCGTTAAGTGTGTTTGTTTTTTTTACTTCACAACCACTTAATGAGTCTGAATAGGTCTGCATCATTAAGATCTATAACAGAGACTTAATTTCATTAAGATGCTATCATCCATATTCATTATTAACTGCCTTCACCGCTTACCATTATCAACTAGCACCATGCCACCCATCACCACCATCATCCTCAATCATAGCAACCATCATTGTCGACTACCACCACCCACCATCCCCACCACTCCCATGACTATCATTCTCAACGACAATCAATACTCATCTACCTCAACTACCATAACTAACCACCCCATCACCATCAACAACCATAGCTGGCACTGCCCACTATTATAAACTACCACCACCCACCACCATCTTCCTCAATCACAACTACCATCATCACCATCCGCCATTATTAACTATCACCACCCACCACCACCATCCTCAATTATAATAGCTACCACTACCAATCACCACTAGCTACTACCCCAAAACTACCACCATCAACTAAATCTACCACACCGTCGCTTTTAGTCGGCATTCACAAGCACTACCGTTAGCCATCACCGCCAACAACTATCATATTTTAAAAAGCTATATATTTTAGTGATGGAATATTAGATTAATTAGTATTTTATTTGAATTTTATGTTTATTAATTTTCAAATAAACGTAAATTTTATACATTCAATGTTAAAAAATCAAACAATCTTAATCATTTAATATTCAGATCTTAATACACATCTTAACATTTATATATTTATTCAAATTCACATGTCTTAATCTTGATACACATCTTGATATTCAGACGTCTTAATCTTAAAAAAATCAAATGAGGGTGTCCACTCTCCAAATGTCCCTCCATCGGCCCACCCCCTCCTCTTTTTTTTCCCATTCAGCTATTACTTATTCAAAAGAGAAAAATTCAGGAATACCTCTAGGAGACAAAATAATTACCCTTCCATTAGCATGCCCATTAAGCGAAGGCAAGCCAATTTTTCAGTTTTTAAGGCATGAACGGGTATTTAGGGTAATTAGTTTAAGTTTAATAGTTATTTTGTATAATTTTCTTGAAAATTAGGCTCCACTTTGGTGGGCTTTTTTCAGGCCCATAGTTGGTCACTCGGTGATATCCAAGAAGGCAGTCCACATAATTGAGTAAATATAGCACGGGCTAGCCAGTTTTCGGATTGGTAATTGAAAAATAGTCAGTATTTGCAAAGTCATTGAAAGATAGCCACTATTTTGCTGCAACACAGAAAGTTCCAGCATAATATACTGGAGATTGGTGCACCTGTGTATGAACTTCCAGCATATTATGCTGGAACTCCAGCCCACGGAAAGTTCCATCATAATATACTGGAGATTGGAGCACTTGTGTATGAACTTCCAGCATATTATGCTAGAACTCCAGTATATTATGCTGGAAGTTCACATGTAAAAAATTCAAACTCTAGTATATTATGTGTAAGAACGTAGTTTTAGACCCGCGCAACTTTTAAAAGTAGCATTTTAAAAATATTTACTTATTTTATTTTTGATAGGATTTACCCTATTTTTCACTTTTAATCTAATAGTAGAACATAAAATTCGAAAACACAAAAAATAGTTTCACTTTGTTTTTACCTCATTACATATCTTTTTCAAGAATATTAGTATTTTTGGTAGAAATATTGTTTTAATTTTTCGATGGTTTTAATCTAATCCTATTTTTATTTTTAGTATGATATTTGAAAAATACCAAAAATAGTTTTGTTTTGACGGTTAGTTTTATTTTAATAGTTATTTCTACTTAAGTAGGGCTAATTAATATTTTGGTAGTATTTTATCTTTTTTTATTTATTTAATAGGCAAAAGTTGATGTGGGGTGGATAAAGTTTTGATTAATTAGGCCCATATTAAGCACAAATCTGGCCAAAAAGGCCCAAAGTGAACGGCCCATTCCCTCAGCCCACATACCGCATCAGATATAACACCCTAGAATTAACCCTAGAGAGGGACACCCTTCTCCTCTCCAAGATCAGCTGCCCACCCCAAGAGAGAACAAGACCAGCCACCCCACCCTCTCAAAAACTCCTTTGCCGCCGCCCTCAACCCCAAACTTGCCGCAACGATCGCACGTCATCAGAACCCAGCCGATCTAGCTGCAACCATAAAAAAAAAAAAAGAATGAAGTAGAGCAGAAGGGGGAACGACAAGAGGAAACAAAGGAAAGATTAGAGGAGTTGGAGAGCTTTTCTTGAGGAATATTTTTCTTAGTTCTTATGGTCGAATCCATATAAAAAAAGACAATTAATTTCCATCTTCTAGTTTAGTTCCAGTTCACCATTTAGTTCCAGTTCTTGGCTATCCAGATCTAACAATCACACAAAAGATATAAGTTTCCTTTGTCTAAGTTATAATTGGGAAGAAGCACGTGAAGCAAAATGGGTTTAGTTTGAGATTAGTTTGAGGTTAAGGAGTCGAGGTCTGCGGTTCTGTTCGAGGTTCGGCCAGTCCGTCGCCTATCGAGGTCCGATCCATTTGATTCAAGTTTACATTGCAAACTGAGGTCAAAATTCTTTTCCAGTCTTTGTTCCTTTAAAGTTTACATGTGATGTTTTGTCTGATATGATTCTGTGAGTTCATTGATGCTTGACTATTGAATAGAATACATTTTTCCCTAGTGTGACGTTGATTTTAGTTAATTAAATTGAATGAATAACTGGTGTTGTTGAGCCCCGCCAACGACAAGTCCTAGTGGGCGTTCCTGCTCAACGCTTTCAGCCTCAACATCGACCCTATGAATATCTCCGTACTCCAGATAATCCTCCCCGATGATACTTCTCTCCACAAAATCCCCAAAGTCATACCTCACCTTCCCGCTACTCTATCCATAATGCACCGCCATATGCTCCACATCCACAGGACTCGCATAGGCCTGCACCACTTCCACGAATGTTTTACCCGCCTCTTCATGCATGTCAACCACCTACCCGCAAGAGGTTCCAACCGAGGCCAAAGTACAAATTGAAAAGGCAGCAACAAAGAGAAAAGTCTTTCACTCCTATTGGAGAATCATATGCTAGTTTGTTCCAAAGGTTGAGGCAATTGGACATGTTGAGGTCAATTCAGATAAAAATATTGAATCCCCTTCCAAAGAATTTTGATTTTTCTCAAAGGTGCGCATATTGCTCTAATGCCCCGGGGCACAGTATAGAAAAGTGTTGGCATCTGAAAAGAGCAGTCCGAAAGCTTATTAATGCAGGTGACATTACCGTGCAAAATCCAGATATGGCGGATACTAGCCAAAGTCCATTGCCTGTTCATAATAAGACGCATTTGGTGGGCATGATTTGTGTTGAAAAGGAATTTGAGAACTCTCCTGAATCCCTTGGAGGGCCACTTATAGCGAAATTTTCAGCGGTATCAATCTCGGTTCCAAAAGTTGATCTTAAGAATGAGTTGGCAAAGAGGACCCAAAAACAATCTGTTGCGGTCATTGTGATTGGAAATTTGTGAAGGTCCTAGAAATATTGATGTGCAATTCAGTGGCTAAGATGTCGAGCTTGGAAATTAGAAAGACACTCCTTTTTTGGTTAGCCATGAAGGAGTCTTGGTAGTTTATTTTGTCATCGTTTCTGTTGTCCGGATTATTTCAGGGTTGTAATCCGGATATTGTTTTGTGGCTCAAGCCCTTCTTCCTCTTATTTTGTCTAGTTCGTTTAGTTGTAGTAACTCTTCTAGTGTTATCTAGGATTATTCCAGGGTTGTAACCCATGTCTATTTTGCTTGTTTTGGTTTTCAAATGTTTTCACCATCTGTCTAATGCAATCTCATATTTTCTGTTATTTTTAGTCAGTTTCTGTTTAGTTCTCTTTTCCTTTTATAGTTCTTTTCATGGTGACTCTAGTGACATGACATGAACACATAATTCTCAGCTTGGTCTTGAAAGTTAGTCTAATCATGAAGCAATGAAACAAGTTTTGAAGATGACAAAGACATTTGAGGAAAACAAGTAAAGATTTGGACATTTTGAGATCATTTAAAGCCCAAATTGTATGAAACTGAGACGGATAGTTTGGGAAGTTAAGAGGACGACGAGAATTTGTTATAAGAGAGTGCGTCCTGGACAATTTGAAGCAAGGAACTTTGAGTTCAAGGGCATCTAAAGTTACAAGATAAAGCCAAGGGAGTTTGTCCCAAACTAATGGAGGGTATCCATTGTGAAGAAGAAATCACCCATCGAGAGTTCTGTATTTGACATGGCACTAAAGAGATATGGAAGGCATATCAATGATATCAATGCCAAAGCGGCAAAAGAAATGTTGTGTATGATCTTTATTTTTCACCCTCAAGTTGCATGTGTTGTACTTGGTATTTTCAGAGATTGGGAGGCCCTCTTTCAGCTACCCAAACACTTTATACCCTTCGGTACCCTTTTGAGCCAGTGTTGATTTCTTTGACCTCCCCTCTTTTAGAATCAAGTTAGAGTCATTTTAAAAATTTAAAAAAATTTTAAAAAAAGGAAAAAAAGTCATGTTACCGTAAGGTTTCTTTTAGAAAGTTTATTCCAAATGAAAAAATCAAAAAGAAAAGATTAAAAAAAAGAGGAAAAAGAAGAAAAAAGAAAAATAGCAACAATAAAGAGTAGTCTTTTGAACTACGTTCGACTTGATTCTTGTCACCACAAGATACGTAGGCAGCCTTACGGTTCGGTCGCACCAAATAAAATATTTCATAATCCCACGAAGTCAAGACTGGGGCAATTTTCTTAGAAATTCCATCTAAAAAAAAGAGGTTCAAATTCTCTTGTTTTAGAAATTGGGCAAAATTTTTAAAATGGATTCCAAAAGTTGTAAATAAATTAACCCTATTGTCTTAGTCATTTTGAGCCTTTATGATATCCTTTCTTTCTAAACCTGTCCAAAAGCCATATTACAGTCCAAAAAAGACCTCCCAGATAATCTTTGAGAGTGCGAGTTAGACAAGCCAGAAGCATATGTTATTTTTACCACGGTTAATGCTTTGTCATCTGCAGAATCAGAGCAAATAATAAGAAAAGAACAAAATGAGAGAGTCTTATCGGTGAAAACCCCCACGGGTACCATAAGGCGACGGTGAGTTGAGAGAAAGAACAAAATGAGAGAGGCTTGATAGTGAAAACCCTTCAGGGCACTACAAGTCGACTGAGGATCGTGAATTAGATAGGACAATTGGAGCATTGAAGCCTAGTTTCACATCTTAGAGGTATGACAAGAATGGAAGATTAGACTTGCTTGACAGATCAGGCCACTTAATCCAAGATGCACGTCATGGTCATTAGAGTTGGTGTCACCTCAGATAAGTTTCTACTTGGTAATTCTCTTGTTAGATGTTATCTCTTTCCATTGTCCCCTTACTTTATTCTTCCTGCTTTGTTTAAGTCCTCTTTTTGAGTCTGCTTTGTCAGATCAAGTGAGAAATGACTTCAAAATTTGCTACCAGCTTTCCAATTGCACAAAGCGGAGTGTGACTAGCACATCAAAGTGGCATAAGTCAGGGAAAAGTGGCATGCGCACTGAGTTGATAACAATTGAAGTGCTTTGGGATTCATATGAAATGCAAAAGTTCGGTAAATATCAATTCATGGGCACAATGCAACAAATAGAGGATTTGGGCTTGGACGGATCATAGGTATTTTCTGTGATAAGGGTGATAGAGAAAGTGGTTAGACAATAACAATCAATGTCTTCCAAGTTGAAATCAAAGTTATCATGGCAAGTGTAGGAGCAATTGCTCTCAAGATCAAGGCCACAAACCAACCACCATGTTTTAAACTCACAAGTCTTCTTTGCTTGCAACAAGGACGAAGACTATGCCCAAATCAAAGATTGGAAGCTTGAATTTTTCAGGTGTCGTGCCCAAATTGTGTCAGCACAAAGGTTGTTTGAGAAGGTTTTTACCTGCTAGATATTCCCCTAGTTGAGAAGATCATACCTCCTAGGCATTCTCCTCAGTCAGAAGAGTTTTTTGGTTTTTCTTTAAGTTCAGGGGCCCCTCCTGGAGAATAGGGTCAGTTATTAGTTTCCTTAAGTTTTCAATCTCTAGTTTTCCTTAAGTTCAAGAGTCCCGCCTAGAGAATAAGGTCAATTCTAGTTTTCTTAAGTTGTTAGTCTTTAGTTTTTCTCAAACTTCATGGGTCCTGCCTGGAGAATAGGGTCAGTTTTTAGTTTTCTTAAGTTGTTAATCTTTAGCATTCCTTTAGTTCAGGGGTCCCGCCTGGAAAATAGGGTTAGTTTTTAGTTTCCTTAAGTTGTTAATCTTTAGCATTCCTTTAGTTCAGGGATCCCACCTGGAGAATAGAGTCAGTGTTTAGTTTCCTTAAGTTGTTAGTCTTTAGTTTTCTTTAAGTTCAGGGATCCCGCCTGGAGAATAAGGTAAGTTTTAGTTTCCTTAAGTTGTTAGTATTTAGTTTTCCTTGAGTTCAGGGGTCCCGCCTGGAGAATAGGGTAAGTTCTTTTTAATTTTTTATTAAGTTGTTAATGTTTAGTTTTCCTTAATATCAGGGGTCCCGCCTAGAGAATAGGGTCAGTTTAATTTCCTTAAGTTATTAGTCTTTAGTTTTACTTAAGTTCAGGGGTCCCGTCTGGAGAATAGGGTCAGTTTTACTTTAGTCAAGCTTAGTTCATAGTTTTTCTCAAGCTCAGTCTCACATCTAGGAGACGCATTTCCTAGTCTGGGTATTTCAGGATATACTTTTAGGAGACACACTTCCTAAATTGAGATTTCACCACTTGAGACGCACTTCCTAGTTTGGTCATTCAGGATCATTTGTAGGAGATGCACTTCCTAGTTTGAGTCATTCAAGTTTCATCTCTAGGAGACGCACTTCCTAGTTTGGTTCAATTGAGATTTCACTCCTAGGAGACGCACTTCCTAGTATGGGTCGTTTGAGCTCATCCCTAGGAGACGCACTTCCTAGTTCGGATCATTCAGGTTCTTTTTCTTAGCGGATGCATTTGCTAGTCAAATTTTCTTGATTTTACTCACAGGAGATGCACATTCTAGTCGAGTCTTTAGTTTTACTCTCATCATTGCATCAATAGCATATGTGATTTACAATTTTGCTAACAACTCACAAATCTTCCTAGTGCAAACTGGGGTAGAATATTTTGTTTGTTTTGTTATTTTGATTGCAGGCACCCACCTGGAGAACGAGGGAATTTTTTTCAGAGTCATTTCAAATTTAAAGTCAGCAGCAGGCGCCCACCTGGAGAACGAGGGAATTTTTTTCAGAGTCATTTCAAATTTAAAGTCAGCAGCATGCGCCCACCTGGAGAACGAGAGAATTCTTTTCAGAGTCATTTCAAATTTAAAGTCAGCAGCAGGCGCCCACCTGGAGAACGAGAGAAATTCATTTCAGAATTATTTCAAAGTTCAAAGTCAGAGAGGCATCAGGAGCCCGCCTGGAGAACAAGGTCAACTTTCAATTTTCAAGTTCAAGAGGCATCAGGAGCCCGCCTGAAGAACATGGTCAACTTTCAGTTTTCAAGTTCAAGTTAGAGAAGCATCAGGAGTCCGCCTGGAGAACAGGGTCAACTTTTATTTTCCAAGTTCAAGTTAGAGAAGCATCAGGAGCCCGCCTGAAAAACAAGGTCAACTTTTAACTTTCAACTTTCAAGAGGCATCAGGAGCCCGCCTGAAGAACATGGTCAACTTTCAGTTTTCAAGTTCAAGTTAGAGAAGCATCAGGAGAATCCCGCCTGGAGAACAGGGTCAACTTTCATTTTTCAAGTTCAAGTTAGAGAAGCATCAGGTGCCCGCCTGAAGAACAGGGACAACTTTCAGTTTACAAGTTCAAGTCAGAGAGGCATCAGGAGCCCGCCTGAAGAATTGGGTCAACGTTTAGTTTACAAGTTCAAGTTAGAGAGGTATCAGGAGCCCGCCTCGAGAACAGGGTCAACTTTCATTTTTCAAGTTCAAGGTAGAGAAGCATCAGGTGCCCGCCTGAAGAACAGAGACAACTTTCAGTTTACAAGTTCAAGTCAAAGAGGCATCAGGAGCCTGCCTGAAGAGCAAGGTCAATTTTCAGTTTACAAGTTCAAGTCAAAAAGGCATCAGGATCCCGCCTGAAGAACAAAGTCAACTTTCAGTTTTCAAGTTCAAGTTAGAGGCAGCAGGATCCCGCCTGAAGAATAGGGTTAACCTCCAGTTTTTTTCAAGTCAAATCAGAAGTAGCACAAGCCGCATGAAGGACAAGGTTTACAAGCTTAAGTCTACCGCAAGTTCAAGTTTATTTCAAGTGCAAGCAGCAGAGTGCCCGCCTGAAGAATAGGGTCAACTTTCAGTTTTCTTCAGATTCAAGTCAGCAGGATACACACCTGGAGAATGGGGTTGAATTTTCAATTTCATGATTGAAGGATCAAGTGGATATTCAAGAAAGATTCGGGACAAGAAGTAGATAGGATCTTGTATTTTTCTTTATTTTTGATGTAATTTTTCTTTTTATTTTTGATGTAATGGCAGGAACCGCAGACCGGAACCTCGACGACACCTCAATCGGCTCTCCACCTCGGTATACTCCATCACTCTTCTCACTTTTGAACTATACGTAGCCTGATTCCTTTATAGCCAAGGATATGTAGGCAGCTCAAATACAAGGGCTCGATAAAAATCTCTTGTCCATCTTTGTTTCATTTTAAATAAGTGTCGGGTCATAAATCAATTACGTTACTTATTATTCTTTGCTCAAAAAAACTCTTCGAGTTTCCGAGCAAAGAGGGGCAACTGTAAGCACGTAATTTTTGACCCGCGCAACTTTTAAAAGTAGCATTTTAAAAATATTTACTTATTTTTATTTTTGATATGATTTAGCCTATTTTTTACTTTTAATCTAATAGTAGAACATAAAATTCGAAAACACAAAAAATAGTTTCACTTTGTTTTTTACCTCATTACATATCTTATTCAAGAATATTAGTATTTTTGGTAGAAATATTATTTTAATTTTCCGATGATTTTAATCCAATCCTATTTTTATTTTTAGTATGATATTTGAAAAATACCAAAAATAGTTTTGTTTTGACAGTTAATTTTATTTTAATAGTTATTTCTACTTAAGTAGGGTTAGTTTTATTTTAATAGTTATTTCTACTTAAGTAGGGCTAATTAATATTTTGGTAGTATTTTATCTTTATTTTTTATTTAATAAGCAAGAGTTGATGTGGGGTGGATAACGTTTTGGATAATTAGGCCCATTTTAAGCACAAATCTGGCCAAAAAGTCCCAAAGTGGACGGTCCATTCCCTCATCCCATATACCGCATCAGATATAACACCCTAGAATTAACCCTAGAGAGGGACACCCTCCTCCTCTCCAAGATCAGCTGCCCACCCCAAGAGAGAACAAGATCAGCCACCCCACCCTCTCAAAAACTCCTCTGCCGCCGCCCTCAACCCCAAACTCGCCGGAACGACCGCACGTCATGAGAACCCAGCCGATCTAGCTGCAACAATTAAAAAAAAAAAGAGAACAAAGTAGAGAAGAAGGGGGAACGACAAGAGGAAACAAAGGAAAGATTAGAGGAGTTGGAGAGCTTTTCTTGAGGAATAGTTTTCTTAGTTCTTATGGTCGAATCTATTAAAAAAAAGACAATTTATTTCCATCTTCTAGTTTAGTTCCAGTTCGCCATTTAGTTCCAGTTCTTGGCTATCCAGATCTAACAATCACGCAAAAGATATAAGTTTCCTTTGTCTAAGTTATAATTGGGAAGAAGCACGTGAAGCAAAATCGGTTTAGTTTAAGATTGGTTTGAGGTTAAGGAGTCGAGGTCTGCGGTTCTGTTCGAGGTTCGGCCAGTCCGTCGCCTATCAAGGTCCGATCCATTTGATTCAAGTTTACATTGCAAACTGAGGTCAAAATTCTTTCCTAGTCTTTGTTCCTTTAAAGCTTACATGTGATATTTTGTCTGATATGATTGTGTGAGTTCATTGATGCTTGACTATTGAATAGAATACATTTTTCCTTAGTGTGACGTTGATTTTAGTTAATTAAATTGAATGAATAATCTGTTATTTGAGCTTTAAGGTGGATATTATTGATTAGCTAAACAGTTTAATGGGATGTGGAATGCCGAATTGAAGATGGGGAAGAAGTTGGACCTTAAACATCCTGCTACTTTTATTTAATTGCTTTTTAACATCGCTGATAGCATGTTTAGACCGATCATATTTGGGTAGGCAAACCTTTAGGACGTTCGTGTTTTAGTTTCTTTTAAGGTGAGGGGTCGCCCCCTATAGGTAAATTTATCCGGGGAATGCCCCGAAAGATTTGTAGATATTTTATTCCAGGGAATGCCCCGAAGAACTTTGTAAATATTTTGGAGGCCTNAATCCCGCCTGGAGAACAGGGTCAACTTTCATTTTTCAAGTTCAAGTTAGAGAAGCATCAGGTGCCCGCCTGAAGAACAGGGACAACTTTCAGTTTACA
>AWOL01S0012673.1:0-15723 GCA_000715115.1 Nicotiana otophora
TTACACTTTTAGGTTTTGGCCATTCTTTTATTGCTTTAATTTTCTCTTCATCAACCTCAACTCTTTTAGAACTAACAACAAAACCCAAGAAAATCACACGATCTACACAAAAAGTACACTTTTTAAGATTAGCAAATAAGAGTTGCTTTCTAAGAACTTCAAAAACTTGTTTTAGGTGTTCTACATGCTCTTCTAAAGTGTTAGAAAAGATCAAGATATCATCGAAGTACACCACAACAAATTTTCCATGAAAATCCTTAAAGATATGATTCATTAATCTCATGAAAGTGCTAGGTGCATTAGTCAAGCCAAAAGGCATAACTAACCACTCATAAAGCCCATATTTGGTCTTAAAAGCAGTTTTCCATTCATCTCCAGGATTCATTCGAATCTGATGGTAACCACTTTTTAGATCAATTTTAGAAAAGATTTTGGATCCATGTAATTGATCCAACATGTCATCAAGACGAGGAATAGGATGGCGATACTTTGCCGTTATCTTGTTCATTGATCTACAATCCACGCACATCCTCCAATTTCCATCCTTTTTGGGTACCAATAGGACGGGAACAGAGCAAGGGCTCATGCTCTCTCTCACAAAGCCTTTCTCAAGCAGCTCCTCAACTTGCCTTTGAAGCTCTTTTGTCTCTTCTGGATTACTCCTATAAGCAGGCCTATTTGGGATTTGTGATCCAGGCACGAAATCAATTTGATGCTCAATGCCACGTAAAGGTGTAAATCTATTAGGAATAGCTTCAGGAAAGACATCTTCAAAATCCTGCAAAAGAGAAGAAATACTACTTGGCAAAGAAGAAGTTAGTAACTCAGAATTAATCAAAGCTTCTTTGTAAGTAAGTAGTATTATGGGCAACGCCTCTTTTCTTGCATTTAGGAACTCTTTGGCTTTTATATAAAAACTCTCTCTTTTTATTTCCTTAGCCTCTTTCCTCTCACCAAGACTTTCTATTTTTTCATTCAAGCCCCTTTTTATCTCTTCTCTCAAATTGTTGCCCTCTCTCTCTTTCTCTCGGCCATCTCTCTTTTTTTCCAACTCTTGGCCTCCTTTCTTTTCTTTTTCCTCAAGCTCACTTTTTATCCCTCCCCTTGGTTTTCCCATTGTTTCCCTTAATCTCTTTTGATCTTCAAACACTTGAGAAGGAGATAAAGGTGCAAGAGTAAACTTCCTGCCATTTAGCTCAAGAGAATATCTATTCTTCCTTCCATCATGAAAAACATTCCTATCATACTGCCAAGGATGACCCAGTAAGATATGACAAGCTTTCATAGGGACTATGTGACAAAGAATATCATCCTCATATCTACCAACATTGAATGAAATCATGCATTGTTTGTTTACCTTTAGTTCACCACTATCATTTAACCATTGGAGTCTATAGGGAGTAGGGTGTTTCATGCATGCAAGTCCCAATTTTTCCACAAAGTATGAACTCACCACATTAGCACAACTACCACTATCAATGATCATAGAACAAGTTTTCTCCTTTATCCCACACCTAGTATGAAATATATTCTCCCTTTATTCTTCACTGTTGCTTCCCAAATTGATAGTCATAATCCTCCTAATTACCCCAATCATGCCATTATTAGGTAGTTCTATATCATCATCATTACTCACATCTCCCTCTTCTTCTCCCTCACTTTTTTCACTCTCATATCCTCCATCTTCTCTAAGAATGATGTTTCTTCTACTTGGACATTCATGCATCATATGTCCCCTTCCTTTACATTTATGACACTGAATAGAACTAGAAGGTGTAAAAGGTTTAGGGTTAAAGGTTTTACCTCCCTCTTTGTTCTCAAATTTACCTTTATCCTTGTCTTCTTGAGGTCTAGAAGAACTCTTCATCTCTTGATTCGACCATGGCTTCTTGGAGATGGTGTTTGACCGACCTTTCCATGAGCTAGCTTGCTTTCTTTTATTTTGATTTTCTACCTTTACAGACAAATCAACTAACTCATCTATTGTTACATATTGTTGTAATTCTACTACATCAGCTATTTCCTTATTTAAACCATTTAAAAACCTAGCCATTGTAGCCTCTTCTTCCTCCATACAATTAGCTTGGATCATAGCCATATCCATAGCCTTAAAGTACTCATCCACAGGCATGGACCCTTGCTTCAATGTTTGAAGGCGTTGTTGTAGCTCTCTTTGAAAGTGTGATGGTATGAATCTCTTTCTCATCACCCTCTTCATCTCAGCCCAAGTAGCAATTGGTGCTTGTCCTTCTTGCAATCTGTCCCTAGTAAGCTTTTTCCACCAAATAGCAGCATAGGCAGAAAACTCAACAATTGCAAGTTTAACCTTCTTACCCTTAGAGTAGTTGTGACAAAGATGGCTTCAACCTTTCTCTCCCAATCAAGGTACAAGTCTGGATCCCTTGTTCCCTTGAAAGATGGCATCTTCATCTTTATACTGCTTATATTATCATCTTCTACTCTACCTCTTTGTCCCCTCCTATCTCTTCCCACCCTATCAAAATCGATATCATTAAAATTATCTATTGGGTTTTCTTGATTTACAATGGGAGCAAGGGGTACATTTCTCCTAGCTTGGGGCCTAACATTATTTTCCCTTCTAAGTTCAGCTATTGTATCATTTTGCTCAGCAATGGTGTCCCTCATCTCTTGGAGTTGCAAATTCCACCTTTCGAATTGTTGATGCATAGCTTGCAAGGTAAAATCATTTCTTGCTTTGATTTCGGCTTCTTGAAGAACCCTTTGTTCATCATCACTACCTGTATGTGACATCTTAAATAATTAAACTGTATCAGACAAATTGAATTTTTCCTCAATTGTTCTCACACACACTTTGCCCTTTTTTTCTCTCTCGAAATAAACTTTGAACAAAATACTTTGTAGATTTATAGTTAAACCCAACTCGTATAAAGTTCTTAGTAGTAAAATATAGATTTTTGGGGAACAAATAAAAGAAGAACCAAATCCTAGAACTATTAGGCTCAGTTGAAACAAGACACGAACAAAAAGGAAATGATTATATATTTAGGTTAGAAAGAGTAAGAAAAATTAAATTTTTGTCTTATATTTGAAATCTGAGATCCCCTCTTCTTGTTTCCTTTGATAGTTTTTGGGAACAAATTAGATACAAAAGAAAGTTCCTGGAGAGCAAGCAATTTTTTTTTTTATTGATTTTCGTTTTTTTTTTGTTTTTCTTTTTAACTTGTTTTTTTTGCTCCTAGTATTCAAGAAATCCCCAGAATTATCAAGAACGAAACCTTGATAGAACCGCTCCGATACCACTTGATAACGACAAGGTCAGGAATCCAAACTAGAGTAAGAATTTGAAAACGTAAATGCAGAAGCAATAACAATAAGGAATTGAACAACTAGAACTAAAGGGCAGAAAATAAAGGATATGGGAAAATTCAAGGAAAGAATTCCAAGAACTTCCAAGAACGTAAGTTCTATACCCTTGACAAGATCAAAGCAACAACGTCTTGATTTATTGAAGAAATCAAACGCCTTTACTTAAAAGTAAATCAAAACAATAGATTCGGATCTTGACCACTTTACGAGTAACTTGAGACGACAATTAATAACTAGTATTAATCGCCTTCTAAGAATACCTCAAAGGAATCAAAGATATCACAATAGAGAAGTAATCTTACTACCTTGAACTATGAACTAGGAAAGGTTGAAAGATAAATCTCAAAGCACAAGTAACAAAGTTCAAAAGAACTCTCAAAGTATGATATACTTAATCAATAATGAAGTGTCTCAATGAATGAGAAGAACTCCTTATTTATAGGAGTACTAAGGCACAAAAAGTCCTTAAAATTAGGTTGGGTAGTTGCTAAGGCATAAAAAGTCATTACCATTAGGTAGGGTGGTTGCTAAGGAGTAAGAAAAGTCATTACAATTAGGTGGGGGGCGGCCAAATCTCTTTTGGGAAGATTTTGACCTTAAAACTACTAGTTTGGGCCATTGATTTGGACTCCAATTGGGCTCCCTTTGAAACACCCCCTTTTGGACCTCTTTTAAGCTCATTTTGAGCCCCTTTGGTGGACTTCAAGGGCTGATTTGGTGGCCCAATCTTCCTCCTCTTGGACTTCAATTTGGATCACCAAATAATTGTAAACCTTGGATAATTCATCTACTTTGGGTTTGAGCTCTTCCTCTACAATTTAAAGCTTCTTTATTTGCCATTGAAGTTCAGCAACCTTAGAGTGCAACTCTTTAGCTTGAGATCTTGTAAATGGCCTTGGAGCTTCCAAAACTCTATCCTTGTCCTTGATGCTATCACCATTGGAAGTCTTGAGACTAGCATAGATCTCCCACTTCTCGATATGGTAGATTTTGATGTCATCTTGGGTATGGATTGGTTGTCACCTTATCATGCTATATTAGATTGTCACGCCAATATAGAAGTAGGGTTATCTCTTATGTGAAGGCTCGACATGTGGTAGAGAAGGGGTGTCTAGCTTATTAGGCTTATGTCCGCGATTCTAGTGCGGAGGTTCCTTACATGGATTCAGTACTAGTTGTTCGTGAGTTTCCCGAGGTGTTTCCTGCAGATCTGCCGGGGATGCCACCTGACATAGATATTGACTTCTGTATTGATTTGGCTTCGGGCACTCAGCCCATTTCTATTCCGCCATGCCGTATGGCCCCGCCAGAGTTGAAAGAATTGAAGGAGCAGTTGCAAGATTTGCTTGATAAGGGCTTCATTAGACCTAGTGTCTCACCATGGGGTGCGCCTGTGTTATTCGTGAAGAAGAAGGATGGGTCGATGAGGCTGTGCATAAATTATCGGCAGTTGAACAAAGTCACCATCAAGAACAAGTATCCATTGCCGATGATTGATGACTTATTTGATCATCTTCAGGGTGCCAACGTGTTTTGGAAGATTGATTTGAGGTCTGGCTAACATCAGTTGAGGATTAGGGCATCCGATGTCCCTAAGACAACTTTTCAGACTCGATATAGGCATTATGAGTTTCTAGTGATGTCATTTGGGCTGACAAATGTCCCAGTAGTATTTATGGATTTGATGAACTGGGTGTTCAAGCCCTAGCTAGATTTTTTCATGATTGTGTTTATTGATGATATCTTGATCTACACCCGATGTCGAGAGGAGTACGAGTAGCATCTTTGAATTGTACTTCAGACTCTGAGAGATAGCCAGTTGTATGCCAAGTTTTCAAAGTGTGAGTTTTGGTTGGACTCGTTCGCTTTCTTGGGGCACGTAGTATCGGTAGAGGGCATTCAGGTGGATTCTAAGAAGATTGAGGTAGTTTAGAACTGGCCTAGACCCACTTCAGCTACAGAGATCCAGAGTTTCTTGGGTTTGGCGGGTTATTACCGTCGGTTTGTGGAGGGATTTTCGTCTATAGCAGCCCCATTAACGAGATTAACCCAGAAGGGTGCTCTGTTCAGATGGTCAGACGAGTATGAGGCAAGCTTCCAGAAGCTCAAGACTGCTTTGACTACAACGCCGATGTTGGTGTTGCCCACAGGTTGAAGATCTTATATGGTATATTGTGATGCATCTTGTGTTGGGCTCGGAGTATTGATGTATGATGGAAGGGTGATCGCATATGCATTGCGGCAGTTGAAGGTCCATGATTAGAATTACCCTGTTCATGATCTAGAGCTGGCAACCATTGTTCATACTCTAAAGATCTAGAGGCATTACCTTTACGGCGTGTCATGTGAGGTTTTCACGGATCATTGGAGTCTACAGTATTTATTGAAACAAAATGATCTCAATTTGAGGCAGAGGAGGTGGTTGGAGCTATTGAAAGACTATGATATCACCATCTTGTATCACCCCGGGAAGGCTAATGTGGTGGACGATACCTTGAGTAGAAAGGCAGCGAGTATGGACAGCCTTGCATATATTCCAGTCGGTGAGAGACCGCTTGCATCAGATGTTCAGGCTTTGGCCAATCAGTTTGTAAGGTTGGATATTTCAGAGCCCAGTCGTGTTCTAGCTTGTACAGTCGCTCGATCTTCTTTGTTTGAGCGCATAAGGGAGCGGCAGTATGATGACCCTCATTTGCTTGTCCTTAAGGACACAGTGCGGCACGGTGGTGCCAAGCAGGTTACTATTGGAGATGATGGAGTTTTGAGGATGTAGGGTCGTATTTGTGTGCCCAATGTAGATGGACTGCGTGAGTTAATTCTTGAGGAGGCCCACAATTCATGGTATTCTATTCATCTAGGTGCCGCCAAAATGTATCAAGATTTGCGGCAATGGTGTAAATTGGGGGTTTGGGAAGAATTAGGGATTTTGGAAAAATTGGAATTTAGACCTCGAATTGAGGTCGGATTTCGAAACAAATTACATAACCGGGCGCGGGGGTGAATGGGTAATCGGGTTTTGGTCAGAATTTCAGGTTTAGACCAAGCAGGCTCGGGACTTGACATTTGTTGACTTTTTCTCAATAATGACCTAAATTGAATCCTTTTTATTCGTGGGTAGTTTCTAAGGCTTATTTTGAATCGTTTGGTTGTTAATTTGCTAGATTTGGTTAGTTCAGAGGCTTGTTTGAAAGGCAAAGCCGTGGTTGAGCTTTGAGTTGATCTTTGGGAGCAAGGTAAGTGTCGTGGTTAACCTTGACATGAGGTATTAGGACTTGTTTGTTATGTGCTACTTGTTTAAATGTTGGGGTACAACGTATATGTGAGGTGACGAGTACTTATGCATTGTTATTGGGTTAAAGCATGCGGGTGGGACTTGTTTCTTGTAATTTATCTCTTTCTTTGATCCTGATATCCATGCTTAGACTAGTTAATTGATAAATTGATCGTTCTTTCCGTACTTATGAACTCTCTGTGATAATTGAGTATTGTTTTTGAAATTGAGATTGGTATTGTGAAACTATTGTTTATAGAAGACTTGATATTGCTTAATCCATCTCCCTATTGTTATATGTTCACTGTTACATGGTAAGGGAGAGTGTTACAGCACGAAGGGTGATGCCGTGTCCTATTTGAGAGTTAAAGCACGAAAGTGATTCCGTGTTGTATCTATTGATTCATGATGAAATTGAGAGTAAAAGCACGAAGGGTGATGTCATGTCGTATTTATCATTTTATGGTGATATTGAGAGTAAAAGCACAAAGGGTGATGCCGTGCCGTTATTACTGTTTCATAGTAAGGCTGAGAGTAAAAGTACGAAGGGTGATGTCGTGCAGTTTTATTCATTATGCTTGTTCATTTTTGGGGATTGAAGGTTTATTGATTGATTCTTGTTATTATTACCTGCTGTAGTTACCATATCTTGTACACCTTTCGCATGTCCCCTCCCAATTGTACTTGTTTATTCTTTATCTGCTGGTACGTATATTTTCGTTTGTACATGTTTAATTACGTGGGTGTCTTGTCATAGCCTCGTCACTACCTCGTCGAGGTTATGCTTGACACTTACATAGTACATTGGGTCGGTTGTGCCCATACTACACTCTGCACTTCTTGTGCAAATTTTGGTACTGGTCCCAGTTGTCCGTGAGGCGTACCAACTCGGATTGGCATTTAGAGACTCGAGGTAGATCTGCTGGCGTCCGCAGACCTTGAAGTCCCCTTCCATTTCCCCCATTTAATGTTCTTTTCATTTGAGACAATTATATTTATTTCAAACCCTATTTTGTAAAGATTCTAGAAGCTCGTGAACTTGTGACTCCAGATCGGGGTTGTACTTAGATATTATTGGTTTTATGTCATTTGTATTCTGTTTTAGTTTCTCTTCGGCTTAATTGGTTTTACTTAATTGAATTGATTAAAAATTGGCTTAAAGATCCTCTAACGTTGGCTTGCCTAGTAAGTGAAATGTTAGGCGCTATCACAGCCCCGAAGGTGGAAATTCCGGTTTGTGACACTTGTAGATGAAGTTCTAGGTTGAAACCTTTCAGAATTGAGCTCCCAAGTCTCTAAAGTGGTGAAGAATAATATAAAATTCCAAAATTCCCATTTATATAGTGCAAGATCTGATCTCCCACAGTGCTGACCGCACTTTCTTTTGTGTTGTCCGCACTTCTAAGTTCCACGGCCGCAATCCATATTGTGCGGCCGCACTTCAGTAGCAACTGCACTATCAGTCTTCAGTAAATTGATCATAACTTTCTGTACAAATGTCCAAATGATAAACAGACTGATTTTCTAGAAACTAGACTCAAAGGGTTACAACTTTTATTTATGGATCATCTCCAAATTCCTTATAGATTGCAAGATATAAGCTCCCGAATTCGTACCAATAAACCTGCAGATGTTCTGTTGGGGCCCTCAATGCGGTGCGCACTTTGGCCAATGCCTATGCACTCTGAGGTTTTGTCATGACCCAAACCGATGGACTACGACGGGCACCCGGTACCTTACTCAACCGAGTGCCAACATAACGTATCTTACTATTATAAGTAAATGAGCCAGAAAGGCGGTCGTGAGATAAGTAGAATAAAGCATGTAATACCAACTTATACATAAGACATACGGCCTATAAGACCAAAATGATCACTCTTACATTGAACATAGGCCGGCCATACATTCTTTCATATACATGACATCTGTCTACAAGCCTCTAAGAATACATAATTGTCATAAAGGTTAGGAGAGAGCCCCGCCATACCAATCAATACATGTCTTAATCAAACTGGCCAAATAGCAACTTCGGAACAAATGGAGCGCACTAACATCTTCCGCTGAGCTGATTGCCTGCTTGGAGGACTCTCGACCTATCTATCGGGACCTGCGGGCATGAAATGTAGCGTCCCCATGCAAAAGGGATGTCAGTACAAATAATGTACCAAGTATGTAAGGAATGAAAATCAGTAAGTAATAGACATGAGAGAAACATAGAGTAAAAGACTCAACATGTATGTCTGAATAACTCTGTGAATCATTTCATATTTATAATGTCATGCATATGCGTATAAATGTCATATCATGTATAGGTATATGCGTTCATAACATCATCAAGCCTCTGAGGGCATCCCATCATATTATCTCGACCACTATGGGCAAATCATCAACCTATACCAGCTGATCAGGTGGTGGTGCGTATATAATGCCGTAACCTTTTCCCATATCCCATATACATATAATATACGCGTATATAATGCCATCTGGTTATGGGTCAATGTACATGTATAAATAAATGCAATGCATGAGAAGTACGTCAATAAAATCTCTCGAAATGTCATAAGACCATTATGCCTCTGATTAATGTCATGAAATAAACTTTATCAACTTACGTATTTTCTGAGACCCATCAACAGGTGATAGAATAATAAGACACATGGGGAATCAAGAATATAGACACCCCTAGTATTTCTATGAATAGAGTCATTTATGAAAGTTGCGTATTTTGCTCGTTTCATTTGTATCATTTGGATCATGCCAAAAAGAAAGAAGGGATAGCCTTAATATACCTGAGCCGATTCTCTTGACAATACCTCTAACCCACGACAATTGCGACAAAACACGTGATGGCAAGATCGGAGATGGGAAAAATCCGTATCATATTCTTGAGAAAGATTTCACCGTACTCCCTTAGAATCGCAAATCCCATGTTGCTATAATATTAAGTAGCCTTCGTATGAAATGTTGAAGCAATCACGTTGCTATTGCAAATTATCACGTTGCGTATAGAATTTTGTGGGTTGTATGAATTCTTTTGGTGGCTTTCCCATCCGTTACTTAGAAAATATAAGTGTGATGTAGGAAGATTTCTTTATCAAAGTGGTGGGCCCCACTTTTTATGGATTCTTGCCAAAGAATTCCCTAAAGTTTGCCACTTAGCCTCATAATTTACTTAGTCACATTAGGCTTGATTAAGCCTTCATGCTTGCTGCCACGTTGAGGGGGTGTTCCCCTTAAGCATTATACACAAAATTCAATTTACAAGTTAATTTCCCACTTAAAAATCCATAATTATCAAATTATCCATACAATTAAGAATTATCTCAAATTACTTAAAATATTACTCACTTTTAACACACTTTATACATCTTACTATCATGGTCATGTGGTACCTTGTATGGCACAAGTCCATAAATATCGGGTATTATAGCTCGGACCGTATTTTATCTCAAAATGTCAAACTTTGACGAAACTCATTTTCTTCGATTCGTTCACCCTTTCACCTTCACGAATTTACTTATCACTTGTTTGAAATAGCATAATACTTATAATCTCATTCCCGAGTTTACGTCGGTTAACTTACGACGTACTTTCACGCACGAAAACATGGAGTGTAACAGGTTTGTGGCCGCACTTGAGGCTATTCCTCAGCACTCCAAAAGTTCCCTCAGCATTCTAAAGAGTGCCCTCCGCACTTCTACATCTCCAGAATCTCACCAAGGTGCTGAAATGCTCAAACTTGTTCAAAACTCACCCGAACCTCTCGGGACCCCGTCCTATCATCCCAACAAGTCCATACCCATTATCCGGACCTATCCAATATCTCAAAACACATACGGAAACATCACATCAAAAGGATCAAAGACCAAATCACATGTTAAACTCTCTTAAGTTCATAAACTTCTAAACTTCCAACCAAGTGTCTGATTCATGCCTAACCAACTCGAATCACAATCAAACTTTGCACACAAGTTCCAAATGACATAACGATCCTATTCCAACTCCCAAAAAAAACAATCCGAACTCGATAACATCGAAGTTAACTCCCTGTCAAACTTTTGAACATTTCAAACCTTCAAATTTTCAACTTTCGCCAATAGTGCTGAAATCTTCTAGAAACATCTAAATGCAAATCCGAGCATACGCCCAAGTTTAAAATCACCATTCAGACCTAAGAAAGCCATCAAAACTTCGGTCCGGGGTCAAATACATAAAAGTCAAACTTGGTCAACTCTTCCAACTTAAAGCTTCTAAGATAGAATCCTTCTTCAAAATCAATCCTGAATCACCCCAAAATGAAAATCGACGATACACACAAGTCATAATACCTCATACGGAGCTACTCATGCCCTCGAACCATCGAATAGAATGAAAATGATCCAAATGACATACGTTCGTCCTCAAACGTGCCAAGAGTCATTCCAAAGTCATCCAAACTGTGTAACCTTACCATGCACATACCCGGGGATAGTCCCACATCACCCCAATCCATATAAGCCCGTCAACTCAACATAACCGAAGATCCGTAGCCCATAAACCTTGGAACCCAATTTCCAACATCTACAATTCCTCACAAGACCCGAATCTCGCATCTATACACTATATAAGTCTGAAGAAGCTATATCAAGTCATAACTATAACCCAAGATGTAATCACATGATATACCACATAACTCGCATACCCACAACAGTAACTTCTGACCACAATAGATTCCCAAAAACAAGCCCGACACTGGTAACAAACCTCATATCAACTAAAACCTTGTTCTAACCCTTCGTACACTGTCGATGGTGAGAGAAATACGCAGAAACTCATAACCACTCATCAGATCAACAAGTCATGGAGCTCTCTCTCGTCCGACAAGAACCAAATCCAAATTCTAGCTGACTTCTAAAATTATTTTTCCATACATACCGTAATCAAATCCGATAGTACCCATTCTAGGTCCAATGACCTCATCTCATCAAACATAACCATTCTATTGACATGACACACTAATACAACTTAAAGACACAAACCATGCAATCCGTGCAACAATAAGCAATAATTCAAATGTACTCAAACATGGACAAATGACTCAAATGAGGGAACCGTCCCGCAAGCTCAACAAGTACCACCAGAAACACAATGCTACGAACCCATCACACATAGTATAACCAAAACACACGAATCTATCACAAAGGATCATATCCCAATATAACCCAGCTGCAACGCGTGACCCCATCCAAACAGTAGCCCATATGAAATACCTCAAGCCACAATGCTCAAAATCAACAACCGCACGCAATTCGACATTAAGTACACGAAGTGCATGACCCTAACCGTGGAGAAACGAATAACAAACTATAACACAACCTGGAAAGTCCATAATAAAGGCGTAATCAACTATTCAACACTCCAAGAACCATCTCGCTTAAATTTTTCCACAAAACCCATACAAAACACACCATGTGTGCAAGTAACCAATAGATCACAACCCATTGTAGCATGAAAGAGTAACACATATAACATATCAGAATACGAACAAGCACAACTCCAACTGAATGACACGCCTCTCAACAATAACAGTGCCGAGTCAACAAATCCAACCCGGTGTAGATTACACGTCGTCATTAGGCCTACCAATGGGACCCCAAATCAATTCTAGTCATCATCCATAAATAGATAAATAACCCTCCAAGAGACTACAATGACCTAACTATAACATGTTTGATGTTAAATCTAGAGATGAATTCATATAAATCTCATAGATATATGTTAGAATCACTTACCCCAAGCTTGTAAATGAAGGTCTAGGTAAACTCCCTTAAAACCCGAGCTCCCAAGTCTCTAAAGTGGTGAAGAATGAAATAAAAGTCCAAAAATCCCGTTTATATAATGCAACATCTGATCTCTCACAGTGCTGACCACACTTTTATTTGTGGGGTTCGCACTTCCAAGTTCCGCGGCCGCACTTCAGCAGCAACTGTACTACCAGTCTTCAGTAAAATAACCATAACTTTCTTAAACAATGTCCAAATGATGAAAGATTTGATTTTCTAGAAACTAGACTCAAAGGGATACAACTTTCGTTTTTGAAACATTTCCAAATTCGTTATAGATTGCAAGATATATGCTCCCGAAGTCGGACCAACAAACCTGCAGATTTTCTGTTGCGGCCCTCGGTGCAGTCCGCACTTTGAACAATATCTCCGCACTCTAGGGTTTGCGGCCTCACTTGATGTTTTGCCTCAACACTCCAAAAGTTCCCTCAGCACTCTAAAAAGTGCCCTCCGCACTCTTACATCTCCAGAACCTTACCAAGGTGCCAAAATGCTCAAACTAGTTCAAAACTCACCCGAACCTCTCAGGACCCCGTCCAATCATCCCAACAAGTCCATAAACATCATCCATACCTATCCAAAATCAGAACACATACAAAAACAACATATCAAAGGATCAAAGACCAAATCACATGTTAAACTCTCTTGAGTTCATAAACTTCTAAAATTCCAACCAAGTGTCTGATTCATGCCTAACCAACTCGGATCACAATCAAACTTTGCACACAAGTTCCAAATGACATAACGAACCTATTCCAACTCCCGGAACAACAATCCGAACTCAATAACATTGAAGTCAACTCCCAGTCAAACTTATGAACATTTCAAACCTTCAAATTTTCAACTTTCGCCAATTAGTGCTGAAACCTTCTAGAAACATCCAAATGCAAATCCGGGCATATACCCAAGTCAAAAATCACCATTCACACCTAACAGAACCATCAAAACTCCGGTCCGGAGTGAAATTTATAAAAGTCAAACTTGGTTAACTCTTCCAACTTAAAGCTTCTAAGATGAGAATCCTTCATCAAAATCAATCCTGAATCACCCGAAAACGAGAACCGACGATACACACAAGTCATAATACCTCATACGGAGCTACTCATGCCCTCGAACCATCGAATAGAATGCAAATGCTCAAACGACCGGTCGAGTCATTACATTCTTCCCCACTTAAACATATGTTCTTCCTCAAACGTGCCAAGAGTCATTCCAAAGTCATCAAAACTGTGTAACCTTACCATGCACATACTGTAAAGGCCCTGTAAAATTTTGCAAAAGAAAATAATATTTCGTGGTGCCGAATTGGTTTTAAGTTTCTGTGGGATAAAGGAAAATCTTTGGCAGAAAAATACATTTCGGCAGTCCATTATGCGACCGCAAAATCACTCTGCGGACCGCATAATGGCCATAGAGTGAGGCAGGAGAGGGGCAATTTTGGATGCCATTCTGCGGTCGACTATGTGACCACAGAACTGTTCTGCGGTTCATTATGCGATCGCAAAACAGGTCTGCGGGCCGCATAGTGACCGCAGACCCAGGTAGATTTTTGGCCAGCTTTGGACACCAATTATGCGGCCGATGTGCGGTCCGCATATCGATTATGCAATTGCATATACAATCGCAGACCTTGTTCCGGAGCTTCATTTTTGGGTTTTTAAAACCCGACCCTACTTCGTTAAATACACGCTTTGGGCCATTTTTGAGCTAAAATCTGACAATTGAGAGTGAGAGAGAGTGCCCTAGAGTGAGAAGGTGTTCCTCAATAATTTTTCTTCAATTCTTGCTCAAATTTTGGAAGATTAAGAAGAGAAACTTACTAGGTCTTCATCCTAGAGGTAAGATTCTACACCCTAACCCTCAATTTCGAATTTTATCTAGAAATGGGTAATTAGCAAGATAAGTTTTGGGCATGAGAGTCGTTTATTTTACATGCATGTGTTATCAAAGGGTGTAGGAAGATTGTTGAGCTAAAAATGGTAAAGATTGGGTTGTGGGATGATGGAATCCTCCATAAAAAGACCTTGAAACCTTAATGCACACCTAGTGTTTGATAAAATGCTCAAATGAGCTAGAACCATGAGCATCTTCCTAATTTTGGTTCAATTTGTTATATTTTTAAAATAGATTGAAGTTGCTAAGAATTTCGGAATATTTTAGAGATTAAGGAAGCTCCATTGAGGTATGTTAGCTAAACTCTTCTTTAAGAATTGGAATCCCCATTATCCTTGTAAGTTCCAAGATGTTGATATCAAATCGAGTATTCCGATAAGTTTTGTGATAAAAATATATGTTCAATTCGTGTTTCAAATGCTCTTATCATATTGCATTATAAATTGAGGAGGTATTCCAAACTATGGATTGTGTATCTACATGTTATAATTTCAAGTCGTGATTTATGTGGAAGTTATTATGCAAAGTTGTGGAGAGATTGTGATTGTGATACACCTCCACCCATATATATTGGGGTGAGGCGGCATGACCGCTTTGTGTAGGGATTATGGTATTGTGGGATTACACCTCCACCCGCATTATCATTGTACTCTTATTTATCTATAGAGGCTCCGTATACATAGTGTGGGTTGTATATTGGTGCTGGGGAAGCCAAACTCGTTATGTTGTGTTTGAATTACTATTTCCACTTCAGATTATGAAAAATGTGTGTAAAATTGAGACTTTAAAATGAAGTAACTAATGGTAAGAAATTGGTATTGCAGACATGATTACTTTATTGTTTGATTAATGAAAATATATATTCTCTTTATTCATGAATGAGTTTTACAGGAGGAAATCTAATAGGCTTGCTCGGCCGGGTTCACTCGGTTGAGCGCCGGTCACGCTCTTCGGTTTTGGGGCGTGACAAGTAGGCTTTTGGATTGTTGACTTATGATTGTTGTAAACATTTGGGTGATGAGAAATGGTATTAGTTACATCAATTCGGGATTGTAGGATCACTTAGAAGTAGTATAATGAGAACTTGGTGAATAAAAGACCAATTACTAAGGGCTATGCAGCTTTACGCCCAAAGGGTGTTTGATAGAATTACTAAGTGACTAAAACATGAGAATTAGTGCTAGTATTGATTCATCTTGATATATATTGATGTATATTATCGTTGAAGGAGGCGACAGACATTGTGGTATGCTTAAAAGGGCCAGTGTCAAGGTATGTGAGGCTGACTTTCTATGTTTGGGAATGTTAATAATTCTCCCTACCATACGTTTCCTTTACGACGTTACTAATTCCCTCAGAAATATAGTTAAGCCTTGTTCCTTGAATAGA
>AWOL01S0012673.1:16301-61025 GCA_000715115.1 Nicotiana otophora
GCTCAAATGAGCTAGAACCATGAGCATCTTCCTAATTTTGGTTCAATTTGTTATATTTTTAAAATAGATTGAAGTTGCTAAGAATTTCGGAATATTTTAGAGATTAAGGAAGCTCCATTGAGGTATGTTAGCTAAACTCTTCTTTAAGAATTGGAATCCCCATTATCCTTGTAAGTTCCAAGATGTTGATATCAAATCGAGTATTCCGATAAGTTTTGTGATAAAAATATATGTTCAATTCGTGTTTCAAATGCTCTTATCATATTGCATTATAAATTGAGGAGGTATTCCAAACTATGGATTGTGTATCTACATGTTATAATTTCAAGTCGTGATTTATGTGGAAGTTATTATGCAAAGTTGTGGAGAGATTGTGATTGTGATACACCTCCACCCATATATATTGGGGTGAGGCGGCATGACCGCTTTGTGTAGGGATTATGGTATTGTGGGATTACACCTCCACCCGCATTATCATTGTACTCTTATTTATCTATAGAGGCTCCGTATACATAGTGTGGGTTGTATATTGGTGCTGGGGAAGCCAAACTCGTTATGTTGTGTTTGAATTACTATTTCCACTTCAGATTATGAAAAATGTGTGTAAAATTGAGACTTTAAAATGAAGTAACTAATGGTAAGAAATTGGTATTGCAGACATGATCCCTCTATTGTTTGATTAACGAAAATATATATTCTCTTATTCATGAATGAGTTTGGATAGAAGGAAATCTAATACGCTTGCTCGATCGGGTTTACTCGGTTGAGCGTCGGTCGCGCTCCTCGGTTTTGGGGCGTTACACATACTCGGGGGTGGTCCCAGGTCACCCCAATCCATATAAGTCTGTCAACTCAACATTACCGAAGACTCTTCCTTCAACCTTAGCCCATAAATCTTGGAACCCAATTTCTAACATCCGGAATTCCTCACAAGACCCAAATCCCGCATCTACACACTGTATAAGTCTGCACAAGCTGTATCAAGTCATAAACATAACCAAATATGTAATCACATGATATACCGTATAACTCGGATACCCACAACAGTAACTTCTGACCACAATAGCTTCCAGAAAACAAGCCCGACACCAGTAATAAACCTCATATAACCTAAAACCTTGTTCCAACCCTTCGTACAATGCTGATGGTAAGAGAAACACGCAGAAACTCATAACCACTCATCAGATCAACAAGTCATGGAGCTCTCTCTCGTTCGATAAGAACCAAAACCAAATTCTAAGCCGACTTCTAAAATTATTCTTTCATACATACCGTAATCAAATCTGATAGTACCCATTCTAGGTCCAATGGCCTCATCTAATCAAACACAACCATTCTATTGACATGCCACACCAATACAACCTAAAACCACAAACCGTGCAATCCGTGCACCAATAAGCAATAATTCAAATGTACTCAAACATGGAAAAATGACTTAAATGAGAGAAGCGTCCCGCAAGCTCAACAAGTACCACCACAAACGCAATGCTACGAACCAATCACACATAGTAGAACCAAAACACATGAATCTATCACAAAGGATCATATCCCAACATAACCCAGCAGCAATGCGTGACCACATCCAAACACTGGTCCTTATGAAATACCTCAAGCCATAACACTCAAAATCAACAACCACACGCAATTCGACATCGAGTACATGAAGTGTATATCCCTAATCGTGGAGAAATGAATAACACAATATATCACAACCCGAAAAGACCATAACAAAGGCATAATTAACTATTCAACACTCCAAGAACCATCTCGCTCAAATTTTATCACAAGACCCAGACAGAATGAATAACCAATAGATCACAACCCACTGTAGCATGAAAGAGTAACACATGTAATATATCCGAACACGAACAAGCTCAACTCCAACTGAATGACACACACCTCAACAATAACAGTGTTGAGTCAACAAATTTGGCCTGGTGTAGATTACGCGTCGTCATTAGGACTACCAATAGGCCCCCAAATCAACTCTGGTCATCCACAAATAGATAAATAACCCTCCAAGAGTCTACAATGACCTAACCAAAACACATACTACTGTATAACTTTGGTCATACCTTCACAGTCCACAGCCAAGGAATAATTTGCCTACGAGAACTCCTAGTCTCCAAATCCATAGAACACATGAATCATTATATCCAATCCCAACTCGACCACTCAAGTTACTGACGCATCCTTCATACACAATCATCCCATGATAAATACTTCTATAATTCTTTCGTGCCACAAAGCAAAATTTGAACACTAGTAGTCAATCAACCAAGCGAGTACCGTAATACCAATGAAGCATCCTTAAGTCAAAACACAGTGCGCCTTCTGAAATGCGCACCCTTCTTAGGAATTACCAACTAGTAATAGCATTCATGTAATCATCTGAAAACCATCCATGCTGTCTAAAATTCATGACCTTCCCTCCAAATCTGAACCGCCACCTTGAACCTGCAAATCTCAATCCCACAGGATGCACCAAATCTATCATGCCATCATGCAAAAAGCACGGGAATCTCATTATCAAATCTGAGTCACAAGTAGAATACATACCCGATTCAGTCAGAAACCTTCCACTTGATCACATCCAGGAGAAAATTACAATACGCAACATACCCCTCATACATGTAGAAAATATCTATCTTAAATTGTGGCAGAAATCATCGAGAACACTTCGAAACCTATTTGCACATAACCAAACAATCATAACTGAATCTCTCTAACTCAACGAAGTCACGCAGGTCGCCAAAGCCAAGAGTATTGCCACAAAATACCTGTAGAGATTTACCACATCATAAGTACCAAAAGGACCGATCATATTCATTACCGTGCTGATCCAACCTACTACCAAGATGTCCTATTTCTCCAAGTCCCTTCCGAATTACCCTCAAGTTGACAATTCTCCTTGCCAGAACACCACATAAATAATAATAAAGCCTATAACGCTTGCTACGGCGTGCAGTCCAATCCCATAAATAATAATAAAGCCTATAAGGCCTGCTGCAGTGTGTAGCCCTATCCCCAATATCTCTCACAACATGCCTCTCAGGCCCCAACTCTCAACAACATAACCAGAATACTTGGATCTGCACAAAAATGTGTAGAAGTGTAACATGAGTACACCACAACGGTATCCAGTAAGTATCATGCCTAACCTCGGTAGAGTAGTGACGAGGCCAGGTCAAGACATCTACTAGACATAGAAACATGTTCAAGATATACATAAGCGAACAATGGAAAGATTATCAATGTAAGACCAACGACGGAAATATTATTGATTTACAACCAACAATGAAGTAATAGAAACATAAATGGCAGCAACGTAGTAAACGGGTAATAAAGAAACAATATAATCAGAACACCGATGAGATGTAAATGAACTCAAATAAGGAAAAATGGATGCCAACTCAAATAATCCAATCGTTCCCAATGCACGGACTTACAACAAGAATTACCTCGAGGCACCACACCTCATAAACCACAAGTCATGGACCATAATTTCTAAATCTTACACATATGGCACCTCGTGCCCACAATAACAATCACATTCACACGGCAAAGCCCATGTGCTACCATGTACTTTTCAACCGTGATAAATATTAATTTAGATGAATGAAAGATATATTTAAACACCATAAAATATAATAACAATCTTGAATAAAGTAAGGTGTCAAATGAAATAATGAGTTTATTTTAGAAATCAAGTAAAGGAAAATAATATACAATTTGTACGAAATAGAGTATAAGATGAGTTTAGTTTAGAAATCAATAAAATTGAGTAAAAGTATCATTTTAAACAAAATAAAACATAAGTTAAATTAGTGAATTAAATATAGAATTTATTAAAGAAAAACATGATAAAAATTATAAGTAAGGTAAACATCTAACAGGGGGATGAGTATAATTTGAGAACCCAATTATAGTGAAAGTACGATAACCATTTAGAATAATAAGACACCGAGTGAGATAACGAGTTCTATCTTAAGAGGCACATAGAATAAAGTATGTTAATAATTATTTTATTTAAACCATTATATTACCAACAACTCAACAGAATATGATATAGTGACTCCACACAATTAAATTTACATTAACAATCAATTCACCAAGTTATAACGGAGGCACAAATTGTCATGTTAAAGCAACACAACAAATCACATAGAATGCATGACTCACACAAGAAACCACAATCGTTCCAAAACCAAGATAACAACGAATAACCAAACACAATCAAAATACGGATGAATGATTGAAGGAAGAACAATGACCGTTCAAATCAACAAGTTGTTCCAACATGGAATGTACAATGAAAATCACAACCTAGTAACGTCTTGTATTCACATTTCACAATTTCAATCACAATCTTTCCTTATATCATCGCGTGAGCCTTACATTTAGTTTTGTTTTTTCCCGAAATAGCTACATGCGTTTTAGCCCACCTTATCTCACTACGTGACTTCAAGTAGTCCCCCTACTAGCAACACACGTATCATCACCGCATACATATCAACCCCTAGCCTTATACCACCACATACATATCAATATCATAATACAATCACAACTCGCACAACAAGTGTCCATATGTCATGCCACAAAGTCAACAACACTAATATTTTCACAACAAATAGTCTATGGCTCAACCACAATGTGTACAAGAATTTCAACAATAATAAAATGAATGAGAATGCTCAACAAGGAAAGGTATCTCAACAATTAACAACTTTGCCTCAAATGTGATAACGGCTATTACAACTTCAACACCAATAACTCAACAAGATGATATTCCATGAAATAACAACTTCAATTAAAAGTGATTCAACAATTAAGAGGTAACAAGACAATAAAGAATGTAATAACTTCAACTAAAGCATAAAAGAGAAAAATAACAAGTAAGAGGTAGAACAAGTGCTAACAACGTCAATAGAGCATGTAAGAGTAGATTAACAAAGAGATATATAACATATTATGACAATTCAATTAAAGGCATGGAAATAGTCTAGATAATCTAAATCGGTCAAATACCATATATAGCTCGTGTACCCACTCGTCACCCCGCGTACACGGCTTTTACATAACACAAATAGCACAATCAGCCCATATCCTAAGGGTAGTTTCCCCCACATAAAGTTAGGCAAAATACTTACCTCAAACAAGCCCAATCGATACACTAGAAGTGCCATCCCACTCATATCATCAGCTCGAAACTAACCAAAAGAAACTCAAAATCATCAAATAATGCTATAGGAAGCAAACCCAATCGATAAAGGTCAAATCTTTACACATTTACCCAAAGTCAACCAAAAGATTAAACCCTGGCCCGCACCTCAGCACCCGACAAAACTCACAAAATCCGATAACCCATTCAATTACGAGTCCAACCATACTAATTTCACTCAATTATGACTCTCAATCTGTGTTCAAAACTCAAAACTTCACTTTAGGAAAGTCTAGAGAAAAACCCCCAATTTCTCTTTTGAAATCATCAATCAAATGCTAAAACCGAAGATGGAATCAAGGAATATAATCAAAACCGAGTAGAAAACACTTACCCCGTGGAAGAAACTTGAAGAATATCCTTGAATTCTCCCAATCCCAAACTTTCAAGATGAGAAAAACTCCAACAACATTAATAGCCAAAAACGCCCAGATGCTCTGCCTCGTTTCTTATGCCAAACAATCCTGAAACTCGCTCTTCATGCCTCCAATGGACTTCTTGTGAAATTTTAGTAAACCCAATCGATAAAGGTCGAATCTTTACATATTTACCCAAAGTCAACAAAAACGTTAAACCCAGGACCGTACCTCAGAATCCGACAAATCTCACAAACAACCCATTCAAGTACAAGTCCAACCATACTAATTTCACTCAATTCTGACTCTGAATCGGTGTTCAAAACTCAAATATTCACTTTAGAAAGGTTTAGACAAAACCCCCCAATTTCTCTTTTGAAATCATCAATCAAATGCTAAAAATGAAGATGGAATCACGGAATATAATCAAAAGCGAGTAGAAAACACTTACTCCATGGAAGAAACTTGAAAAATATCCTTGAATTCACTCAATCCCAAACTTTCAAGATGAGAAAAACTCCAACAACATTAATAGCCAAAAATGCCCAGATGCTCTACCTCGTTTCTTATGCCAAATGATTCCAAAACTCGCTTTTCATGCCTCCAATGGATTCCTCATAAAATTTCAGTGAAGTTAAACTTTTGAATCACTCCATTTGACCTTATAATGAAAGAGATATGTTAGTTTTAATATTTGCAAATAGTGCACATTTTTAAATACGAATTCAGTGACAATTTCGTAATTAATCTGAAAAATCTGGTAACCCAATTCTTAGTAAAATAACCATAAATTCTTCATACGATGTCGAAACTTGATAATTTCAATTTCTATGGTTCCATAATTATGATACGGATATAATGGTTTAGTCGAAACACGAATCAAAGGCCATTTGCTCAATATGGTAACCTTTATTCTCAAATTGACGTCAAAATCGAAAACAATCACCATATAACCCAAACTTATCCAAAACTCATAAGAATTTAACCAAACATTGTGGACATGTCCAAAATTATCATACAAACGTATTGGAATAATTATAACCCGATTCTGAGTCGGTTTACCCAAAAGTCAAACCTTGGTCATCTTCCAACTTAAAGTTTCTAAAACGAGAATTATTCTTCGAAATCAATCCCGAACCGCTCGAAAACCGAAACCAACCATATACGCAAGTTATAATACATAATATGAAGCTACTCAAAGTCTCAAACCATCGAATGGAATGCCAAAGCTCAAAACGACCAGTCGGGTCGTTACATTCTCCTCCACTTAAACATACGTTCGTTCTCGAACGTGCCAAGAGTCGTTCCAAAGCCATCAAATCGCCATATACTCTCTCCATACACATAACCATGGGTGATCCTATGTCACCCCAATCCATATATGCCCGAAAACACCACCTAACGGAGGATCCTTACTTCAACCTTAGTCCATAAATCTCAAAACCAAAATCCCTAACATCCGGAACTCATTATATGTCCCGATTCTTGCATCTATGCACAATATAACTTTGAACAAACGGTATCAATCCATAACAATATCTCAAGACATAATCACATGATATACCACATAACTCAAATACTCATAGAAATAACTTCCAACTGCAATAGCTGCTCATTAACCAACCCGACAGCGGTAACAAACCTCATATCAACTAAAATCTTGTTTTGAACCTTCGTACATTTCCAATGATGAAAGAAACATATAGAAACTCACAACCACCCATCAGATTAACAAGTCATGGAGTTCTCTTGCCCGATAAGAACCATAGCCAAAATCTAAACCGACTAGTGACACAATTCTTGCAAATATACCTTAATCAAATCCGATGGCACTCATTTCAGGCCCAATAACATCACCCCATCCAGTACAAGCTAATCGATCGACCTGCCACACAAATCCTACTTAGAGTCACATACCATGCAATTCGTGAATGAACGAACAATAACTCAAATATACCCAATGATGGAAAGATAATGGGAATGAAGAAACCATCCCGCCAGCTCAATAGATACCACCATGAAGTGCAATGCTATCAATCCACCATACAAGGGGAAACATAACACATAAAATAAGCACAAAGGATCATATCCTAGCATAACGCCCCTGCGATGCATGACCCAATCTGACACCGGTCCACCTGAAATACGTCAAGCCATGATACTCACAATCAGTAACCATAAGCATATCAACATCAAATACACGAAGCACATGACCATAACTATAGAGATATGGATATCACTATATGCTAGAAACAAGAAGACCATAACCAAGGCACAATCAACCATTCAGCACCCCAAGAATAGTCTAGCTCGAATTGCGCTGCAAAGCCCAAACATAACCGCATTGGTGTGCAGATAACCAACCAATCACAATCCATCGCAGCATAGGAGAGTAACAAATGAGACATATCAGAACACGAATGTGATCCACCTTGACCGATAATATACCCCTTCATAATAATTGTGCTGAGTAGATAAATCTGACCCGATTTAGAACACACTTCCTTATTAGACCTACTAGTAGCCTCCAAATCAATTCCGATCCTTCCGAAATAGGCAGATAGCCTCCGAAAAGCCCACAATAACATATATATATATATATATATATATATATATATATATAGTACATACCATCAGTTTCTAACCTCTTAACATACATTCACCGTTCACAACCATAGAACAATCTACCACGAGAACTGTCACGCCCCGAACTCAGAGAGCGCGACCGGTGCTCAACCGAGTAAACCCAGTCGAGCAAGCCTAATTTAGATTAACCTATCATTATTACTCATGCATGATTTACCTTAACATAGTTAGATCTTGACTTTTAAATTGAATACATTTGGCTCAATGGCCCATAAATACTTTCTCATGATGGTTACACATCTTTATAAATAACTGTAAATACTGTGAACATACATGACAAAACTCAAATCTTTAATTACATGACCCATGGTGTACATGGAGCTTCTATGATAATAGATACCTAAATACATAAAATGAACTAGACCCAAACACCCACTAGAACTGTAGCGGGCTCAGCATAAGCAGAGTAGTGAAGAAGATCCCTATCAAAGATCCATATCATCTTGTAGAAGTATACCTGTATCCATTAAAAGATGCAGCGCCCCCGGCAAAAAGGACGTGAGTACATGTGGAATAGTACTCGTATGTAAGGCAGTCAAAAAACTATATGAAAATATGGTAACGCAAATAAGAGGAAAATAAAGTATATCAAGAAACTACAAAACATCCCAAAGAATCACATTTCAAATCTTATTGTACCGGCATACAAAACATCCCAAAGAATCACATTTCAAATCTTATTATACCGGCATCAAAGTGGAATATATAATATAATGTAATTATAATAACATGTACAAACAAGGCCAATGAAAGTGGCACCTTCCTCCCTTATTTTATACATATACATGTCATAGACCGTCTTTAGTGTTCACATATCATATTATACACCTATGCATCTCATAGACCGTTCACAGTATCACCTATACAATACACCTGTGTGTTTCATAGACCGTTCATGGTGTTCACTTACACAATAACAATACACCTATTCAAGGGCTTGGAAATACAACATTAATATGATGAATCATGGTAACAGTAAAAAGGGCTTAGATAGACGTTAACGTCAAGAAAATTTATTAAGAGCTTCCATTAAAATTTATAGATATTAAGCCGGAGATCCTCTATAACCACATTCACACAAAGAGGTCCTGCCGCCTCACCCCAACATATGCGGGTGAAGGTGTATTCCGATACCACGATCTCTACACAAAGCGGCCCTGCCGCCTCACCCCAATATATGCGGGTGGAAGTGTATCAAAATAACATAATCTCTACACAAAGCGGCCCTACCTCCTCACCTCAATATATGCGGGTGGAGGTGTATCACAATACCACAATCTCTACATAAAGCGGCCCTGCCGCCTCACCCCAATATATGCGGGTGGAGGTATATCACAATATCATAATCTCTATACAAAGCGGTCCTACCGCCTCGCCCCAATATATACGGGTGGAAGTGTATCACAATACCACAATCTCTACACAAAGCGGCCCTGCCGCCTCACCCTAATATATGAGGGTGGAGGTGTATCACAATATCACAATCAAATATATAACTCAAAGCGATATAGTTTGTCATTACATTTAAGGTTGTAATTTCCTATATCATTGAAATACTTCATGTTCATGGTCATCATAGAGAAACACAACTCATTACATTAGCACATGCTTGGTAAATCAATAAGTTGATTTCAAAGGCACATGAGCCCAATTTCTTTTCTTAAGGTTCATCATAATTTAGCATAGGACATCCCCCTTCCATCTTGTTATTCACTCCCTTGACATCTTGAGGTCATTAACTAGGTTCATGACTCTTGGTGACTTAACAATCGAAGTTATTTACATACATTATTTCAGAAGCATACAACTATAGTTGAAACCATTGGGACATACAACACCTCATAATTCTCGTTTTGGCAAATGACTACATTTCATGTTCATACCATCACTTACTTGTACTTGCCATGGGTGATCATAGGATATCAAGAACATTTAAAATATTTAGGAAAACTGTAGCCTCTCCTCATGAGGGCGTAGGAGCTTATAACACATTGGAAACACAAGTACAAATACGTTCATCTCATAAACTTTCACACTATATATCACTTCACTATTACTTTCAACTACTTACAACATCATTATTTCATTAGCTCTTTTTCTCATATATATTATTCTTCATTCATGGCACTGTGGCCGTATATCATATTCCATATTTTTATTTCTTTACTTTCAAGGATTATCATCACAAACATCATCATATAGAATACTCTTGAAATACCTTTCCCCAAAAAGGGCATCTCAACTCATGAATATGTAAGAACTCAAAACCTATGGAAATACCTACCAAGCATAGCATTAGTTAGAACAACCACATTTGGACATGACTTGAGTACATAAACTTTTGGATTATTCTATTTTCGGAGTCAATTTGGAATAGTTAAATCAAGGCTCATTTCATAATATTTCACACATCATTTCATTTCATTGGCGCTATTGGCCACAAGTATAGCTTTCATTCTTGGCACGGTGTTCACAGTTTATATCCCCAACTCACTACTTTCACTTTCAAGAATCTTTTTAGATTATCGACAACAAGGAATCCCTAATCATGACTTTTAGTATACCTATGAGCAATTAAATGTCTTATGCATATTGAAACTTCTTACATAATTTGGCATAATAGCCTTCACTTGAAACACTACTTGGAGTCATAACATTTTTATGCCCAACTCATGCTTTGAACACATTTCCGAAGGATAACATTATATGATAAGAGCATCCGAAACACATTTTGAACATATACCTTTTAACACAAGGCTTACTCGGAATAGTTAATTTATAATGAATAACTCGAGACTTACAAGAACCTCATTGGATTCAACTCTAGGAGAGAAGTTTAGCCAACATACTTTGTTTGAGCTTTTCTTAAGTTACTACAATGCCCCAACACTTCTAGCAATAACAATCTATAGGAATATAGTGAAAATCGGTTGATAATTAGAAATATTCCCATGATGTAACTCTCTTAGGAATTTTGTCGAACACCTAACATGCGAAATAGACTACAAGGCTCTACAATGGAAATCCCTTTCTCCCTCAACTAATTTTAACAAGAAACTACCAAAATGGTTTATTAACCCCATATACTACAACCTAGTGTCACATGCATGGCCTATTTCCAACCCCACAATATATTTGAACTCATAACCTCTTGCATGAAAGTTTAGGAGTAGGGATTACCCGGAAAGATGATGATCTAGTGATTGTCTTCCTTGATTCTTAAAGATTGGTGCAAGATTGGATGATTGGGATGTTAGGTTTTCTCCTTCTCTCTCTAAACTGCCCTTACCTCTCTCTAGAATTACCAGGAAATCGTCCTAAATTAATCCCCAACGGCTATTTAACAAAATAGGGTCGGGTTATAAAAAAAACCACAATTTGCACAGCCGCGCCGCATGGGGCGCCGCGGGGCGAGGTGCGGCAATGAAAAATGTGCTTAGAAATTAAATTTTGAAGTGTTTTGAAAATCCCCATAGTAATTTGGGCATAACTTCATGTAGGAGTGTCAAAATGACGAACGATTTGAAGCGTTAGAAAATAGACTCGAAGATCTTACATTTGACAAGTTGTTCATCACATAACTCTTTATATATATGTAGATATGATCGTCCAAAGTTTGGTCTTGTTCGTACTCATTTGGAACTTTAGTCTATCATGTAATTTTCCAACTTGACTTAGACTTAGGCCTCTCCTTAGACCCCACTTCACTTATAATATGCCTCGTACACTTAATATCATATCCAGTTGATATTCATCATATTAATAGTTCTCGTCTGCACACAAAATAATATAATTGGCACACATCAACTTTCCTAATAGCGCTTAAAAACTTCAAAATTTTTCGGGGTGCTACACCTTTAATACTCGAACACGTTATTCCCAAATACCGTTGGCGCAATTTAAAATCTTAAATCATTAGGAAATTTTAATGGGACCTTAAATTCTCCCCCACTTAGGATCATTCGTCCTCGAATGAGGGTTAAAGTCTTCCATAGACACCTAATGTCACTTAAATCTTTATCTACATACCAAAAGCTCCAAAATTTGGCTAACTCCCCAAAATTTCAGAACTTTCGACAGAGTCTCCCCTGTAATTGGGCCCTATCCACCTGCCAGAGAATCTCAGAAATCAATCCTAAACAACATATAGATAACACCACATTGCACCATATACATGAAAACAACAACCATGACTCTCGAGACCAACTCTATGACCTTGCTTACCTTGGTCGTATCCTTGACTTTTCCTTCCTCCATTACGAGGACAATTGGGCACCTCACACATTATGTCTGTTATATGCATTATTCCTTTAATCCTTAGGCCTTTATCATTTTTTAGCACGATATGCAAAAATTCCTTGATATTAACAAGGGAACTTCGAGACTAACTCGGAATCTTAACGCACGATCGGGGTTAGAAGAAGAGAAACATTTCCTAAATGTCGTTGTAGCCTCCCTATTATAAGTGTGGCCGGCAACACACCGATAAGAGGGGCTTTACTAACATAGCTCCATGACACCTTAGGATTCTTAAACCATGCTCTGATACCAAGTTTGTCATGCCCCGAACTCAGGGAGTGCCACCGGCGCTCAACCGAGTAAACCCAGTCGAGCACACCTAATGTATATTAACCTCTCATCATTACTCATGCATGATTTACCTTAACATAGTTAGATCTTGACATTCATATTGAATATATTTGTCTCAATGGCCCATAAATTCTTTCTCATGATGGTTACACAACTTTATAAATAGCTGTAAATACTGTGAACATAAATACATGACAAAACTCAAATCTTTAATTATATGACCCACAGTGTACATGGAGCTTCTATGACAATACACCTAAATACATAAAATGAACTAGACCCAAATACCCACTAGAACTATAGCGGGCTCAACATAAGCTAAATAGTGAAGAAGATCCCGATCAAAGATCCATATGAACTATACGTGGAATACACAATATAATGTAATTGTAACAACATGTACAAACAAGGACAATGAAAGTGGAACCTTCCTCCCTTATTTTATACATATACATTTTATAGATCGTCCTTAGTGTTCACATATCATATTATACACCTATGCATCTCATAGACCGTTCATAGTATCACCTATACAATACACCTGTGTGTTTTATAGACCGTTCATAGTGTTTACTTACACAATGCACCTGTGTGTTTCATAGACCGTGCACAGTGTTCACTTACACAATACAAATACACCTATTCAAGGGCTTGGAAATACAACATAAATATAATGAATCATGGTAACAGTAAAAGGGATTAGATAGCCGTTAACGTCAAGCAAATTTATTAAGAGCTTCCATTAAAATGTATAGATATTAAGTCGGAGATCCTCTATAGCCACCTTCACACAAAGAGGTCCCGCCGCCTCACCCCAACATATGCGGTTGGAGGTGTATCAAGATACCACAATCTCTACACAAAGCGGCCCTGCCGCCTCACCCCAATATATGCGGGTGGAAGTGTATCACAATACCATAATCCCTACACAAAGTGGTCCTACCGCCTCACCTCAATATATATGGGTGGAGGTGTATCACAATACCACAATATCTACATAAGGCGGCCCTACCGCCTCAATATATGCGGGTGGAGGTGTATCACAATACCATACTCTCTACACAAAGCGGCCCTACCGCCTCACCCCAATATATGCGTATGGAGGTGTATCACAATACTACAAACTCTATAGAAAGCAGCCATGCCGCCTCACCCCAATATATGCGGGTGGAAGTGTATCACAATATCACAATCTCATATATAACTCAAAGCGACATAGTTTGTCATTACATTTAAGGTCGAAATTTCCTATATCATTGGAATACTTCATATTCATGCTCATCATAGAGAAACACAACTCATTACATTAGCACATGCATGGTAAATCAATAAGTCGATTTCAATGGCACATGAGCCCAATTTCTTTTCTTAAGGTCCCTCATCATTTAGCATAGGACATCCCCCTTCCATCTCGTTATTCACTCCCTTTAAATCTTGAGGTCATTAACTAGGTTCATGGACTTAACAATCGAAGTCATTTACATACATTATTTCAGAAGCATACAACTATAGTTGAAACCATTGGGACATACAACACCTCATAATTTGCTTTTTGGCAAACGACTACATTTCATGTTCATACCATCACTTACTTGTACTTGCCATGGGTGATCATAGGATATCAAGAACATTTAAAATATTTAGGAACACTGTATCCTCTCCTCATGAGGATGTAGGAGCTTATAACACATTGGAAATATAACTACAAATATGTTCATCTCATAAACTTTCACACTATATATCACTTCACTATTACTTTCAACTACTTACAACATCATTATTTCATTGGCTCCTTTTGCCATACATATTATTCTTCATTCATGGCACTGTGGTTGTATATCATATTTTATACTTTTATTTCTTTACTTTTAAGGACTATCATCACAAACATCAGCATATAGAATACTCTTGAAATACCTTATCCCAAAAAGGGCAATACACAATCTCAACTCATGAATATGTAAGAACTCAAAATATAATGGAAATACCTACCAAGCATAGCATTAGTTAGAACAACCACATTTGGACATGACTTGAGTACACAAGCTTTTGGATGATTCTATTTTCGGAATCAATTTGGAATAGTTGAATCAAGGCTTATTTCATAATATTTCACACATCATTTCATTTCATTGGCGCTATCGGCAATAAGTATAGCTTTCATTCTTGGCACAGTGTTCACACTTTATTTCCCCAACTTACTAATTTCACTTTCAATCATCTTTATAGATTATCGACAACAAGGAATCCCTGATCACGACTTTTAGTACACCTATGAGCAATTAAGAGTTATGCACATTGAGACTTCTTACACAATTTGGCATAATAGCCTTCACTTGAAACACTACTTGGAGTCATAACATTTTTATACCCAACTCATGCTTTGAACACATTCCCAAAGGATAGCATCATATGATAAGAGCATCTGAAACACATTTCGAACATATACCTTTCAACACAAGACTTATTCGGAATAGTTAATTTCTAATGAATAACTCGAGACTTACAAGAACCTCATGGGATTCAATTCTAGAAGAGAAGTTTAACCAACATACCTTGTTTGATCTTTCCTTACGTTACTACAATGCCCCAACATTTCTAGCAATAACAATCTATAGGAAGATAGTGAAAATCAGTTAATAATTAGAAGGATTCCCATGATGTAACTCTCTAAGGAATTTTGTCGAAACACCTAACATGCGAAATAGACTACAAGGCTCTACAATGGAAATGCCTTTCTCCCTAATCCAATTTTAACAATAAACTACCCAAAATGGTTCATTAACCCCACATACTACAACCTAGTGTCACATGCATGGCCTATTTCCAATCCCACAACATATACGAACTCATAACCACTTGCATGAAAGTTTAGGAGTAGGGCTTACCCGGAAAGATGATGATCTAGTGATTGGCTTCCTTGATTCTTGAATATTGGTGCAAGATTGGATGATTGGGATGTTAGGTTTTCTCCTTCTATTTCTAAAATGTTCTTACCTATCTCTACACTCACCAGAAAATCATCCCACATTAATCCCCAAAGGCTATTTAACAAAATAGGGTCGGGTTATAAAAAAAACTATAATTTGCATAGCCGTGCCGCATGGGGCGCCGAGGGGCACGGCGCGGAAGTGAAAAATGAGCCTAGAAACGAAATTTTGAAGTGTTCTGGAAATCCCCATAGGCGCGCCGCATGGGGCGGCGCGGTAGTGTCACCTTCTGCCAGCATTTGGTAATTTGGTCATAACTTCTTGTAGGAGTATCCAAATGACAAACGGTTTGAAGCGTTAGCAACTAGACTCAAAAAGCTTACATTTGATCGTTTTCTCATCACATAAATCCTTATATATATATGTAGATACGTGTGTTCAAAGTTTGGTCTTGTGCATACTCATTTGGAACTTTAGTCTATCATGTAATTTTCCAACTTGACTTACACTTAGGCCTCTCCTTAGACCCCATATCACTTATAATATGCCTCGTACACTTATTATCATATCCAATTGATATCCATAATATTAATAATTCACATCCACAACTTGAAGCCCTACTATAATACTTGCATCTCTGCTGCATACACAATCTGATGGAAGCTTCATACTGACTTCCTATGAGGCTGGTACTCTTCTAACTGGCTTTATCGTAGAGCCGTTATAGAATATGGCTGATGTACTATCTCTCTTATACCTTTGATATTAAGAGTGATTCTGCAATGGTTTCAATCACAACTTTTATAATTCTCTTGGTCTAATAATCAGACTTTTGATTTACTTAGCTGATGTAACTCTTTAGTTTCCTCTTATCTCTCAGCCTTTATGTAGTATTAAGCTATCTTCCAATCTGTGGCTCAGGGCGATCTACGGTAGGAAGAAAGAGTGACAGTTCTAAATACCCTATAGCCTCCTACTTATAAGTGTGGTGCACAACTCACCCATAAACAAAACTCTACTAGACACGGTTTGTAGACTCCCTAGTAAAGAATTGCTCTGATACCACTTTATCACGCCCTAACCTGTGGAGGCGTGGCTAGCACCCGGTGCCTTACTAGCCTGAGCGAACCACTCTATAACTCATGATCGTTTGACGAAAACTAGAACATAGATAGGCTGACTTAGCTAAATTCATTCTTTTTGTTACTATCATGGGCCAACATGGCCACAACTCGTAATGTATAATTGTAAGTGGGCAAGCACTATATCAGCGATCCATCGTATTTAAAACATGAATACACATGGGCCGTCATGGACTCTGACATACTTTACAAAATAAACTTGTGTCTACAAAGCCTCTAAGAGTATTCGACATCAAATGGGCCAAGGCCCCGGCCTACCCATAAGTATGTAGCTAAACTCTTACATGATGACTTATAGACTCAGCCGCACTCCTAATGAAGTGGGGTCTTACCGATCCTTCGCCGAATGCTAACCTTGTCTACTATGAGGGCTCGTCAAAATGGTTACCTACACCTGCAGGCATGAATGCAACGTCTACAACAAAAAGGACAGCAGTACGAATAATGTACCGAGTATGTAAGGCATGCAAATGGGTATATAAAAGACATGAAGTAAAGGACTCAACCTGTAAGTCTGAATAGCTCTGTGAATCATGAAACATTTATAATGTCATGTATATGCATGTAAATGTCATACCATGAATAGGTATACGAGTACATAACATCATCAAGCCTCTAAGGGCATCCCATCATATCATCTCGGCCTCTGTGGGCGAAATCATCAACGTATACCAGTTGATCAGGTGGTTATGCGTATATAACGCCATAACCTTTATCCATACCCCATATACATATAATATACGTCTATATAACGCCATCTGATCATGGGTCAATGTACATGTATAAATGAATGCAATGCATGAGAAGTAAGTCAATAATATCTCTCGGAATGTCATAAAATTATTATTCCTTCGATTAATATCATGAAATAAACTTTGTCAACTTACATATTTTTCTGAGACCCATGAACAGACGATAGAATAATAGGACACATGGGGAATCAAGAACACAGGAACCCCTAGTACTTTTAAGAATAGTGTCATTTATGAAAGTTGCACATTTGCTCGTCTCGTTTATATCATATGGATCATGCCAAACGAAAAGAAGGGGTAGCATTAATATACCTTTGTCGTTTACCTAATCACACGACGTCGGTTCAGCCCGTTAGTACATCAATCTACAACAAACAATAAGGTACCATTGTTAAGCTTACGGAAGCTAGAAATCAACACAAATGAGCGATTAGCTCATCTACGAAATTTTTGACAGCACCTCCCCTTATTCTTTTCACTTTCCTCAAATCCACAAACAAGACCAACATGTCTAAAATATCAACAAATATATTACATCAATATCCAACCTTATATCCATCTCAATACATCAACAAAACAGTCCACACAATCTCATACAACAACCAAGTGCTACTTTGCCCTTTTCCATCCCTATAACTTAGCTTGAACTTGAATACACTTCAATAATGACAACAAAAATATAATCAGGTTATACATACTGATTTTTAAGCCACAACACCACAAAAAAAAAACGAACTCCTAACAGTCCACAAATTACAACAACTGAAAATTGATTTTCAGATTATTACTTCATCAATTCTTACTCACACAACTTAGTTAAAACACCAATAAGATTAAACACAACATGTCCAAGACAATACTCTTATGTGACAGCCATATGATAATATGAAACTACTCCAAACAGTCCATAACACCACACCAACTTCAACTCAATTTTCAGCCCCTACTTCACAAGTCTTTCACCAAACATCCTAGCTAGAACTTAGATAAACTCAAATATATAAAGGAGGGAGGATTTTCTTACCTATATTAGATCTTATAGGGATGAAACAATGGTAGTATATTGCCCTTGATGGCCATTAACTTGCTTCACATTAGATCCTTCAAGATTGGAGATTACCCTTTAACTTGAATTAAAAGAAGAAGAAGATTATCAACAACTTCTTGAGAGTTTGGAATAGGTCAATTTGGGAGAGAATTTCGTGGCTCTCTTTATGTTTCTACTACTTGGATATTATGAGGATATATAACTTGATTCAGCCCCTAAAAGGGCCCTCTTGGCTAACCTACACATGTCCATTTAGGTGGACTAATTTGGGCCTTCCCTTTTAGCAAGTAGGTGACACACCTACTTGTCACATGCTTCGTTAATTAATAGGTGTCACATGCTGCCCTTATTCACTTAGACATGTATCTTACACTAATTTAATAGTCACGACATGTGTTAAGTAGCTCAAACAAGTATCCCGGTAAGCAAGCAACCACATTTTATGTATCCATTATCTCATTTGTTATTTTCTAAATCTCATTCAACTTAACTTACTTAAGACTTCGATAAACCTTCCTTATCCTTGTAGAGGGATTTCACTCCTTCTGAGCTTACATCAACCGACTTACAACGTACCTTTATATACAAAAATATGGGGTGTAACATAGTAGTCCTCGTCTGCGCACAAAATAATATAATTAGTGCACATCAACTTTCTTAATAGCGCTTAAGTACTTCAAAATTTTCCGGGGTGCTACACCTTTAATACTCGAACACGTTATTCCCAAATACCGTTGGCGCACTTTAAAATCTTAAATCATTAAGAAATTTTAACAGGGCCTAGAATACTAGAATCTCCATATCCAACCACAACTACATTACTCAAATAAATGACACATTCCTCACATGCAGTCATCCCACGAGAAGTACTTCTATAATTCTTTTGTGCCACAAAGCAAAATCTTTACATCAGCAATTGATCAACCAGGCGATCTCCATAATACCATTCAGGCATCCGCAAGTCAAAACACAGTGCGCCTTCTGGAGTGCGCACCCTTCTTAGGTGGTATTAAATAATGCTAGCATTCTTCTAAATATCTAAAATCGTCCATGTTGTCTAGAACTCGTGACCCCATCCAGGCAAAAATCATAACACGCAACACGTTCCTTATGCCAGTAGCAGATATCTAGCTCAAGTTGTGGATGACACTATCAAGAACTCTTCGAGGCTAGCCCGCACATCACCAAGCCATCAGAATGGAACTGCCCCAACTAAACCAAGTCACGCAAGCCGTCAAATCTAAGAGTATTGCCACAGAATGCTGGTGAAGCATTACCGCACCGAAAGACCAGTTACCTTTGTTGCTATGTTGACCCACGACCTGACTCATTTTTTCTAATCCTCCTCAACTTGTCTTCAGGTCAACACATTCCCTTATCGGTACACAATGATCCTAAATCAAAGCTCTCTATGGAAGACCCTAGCACGAACCACGTCATCCTAAAAAACATAAACCGTTGTATTTCCTATGGAGCACCCAACAATGTTGCAACTGAGATACCCACTCTGAAGAGACCTTCTCTGAATCTGAAGATATTTCTCTAACCTCTCTGATACTTAAATGTAGATTTAGCAATGATACAGATATACAGCAAGTTCCAGCACCATCCCATGAAAATATCAGATCTTAGTCATGTACAATTTTGGGGAACCCCTTAACACTGCATATATACCTCAGACCCAAGACTGATATGACACTTGCCAATATAATTTGATCATCTATAGTAGACTCCCCCTCTTGGCGCGTAGTCATAGGACACAACATCCAATGATCCACATTACTAACCTTCATAAGCTCGTACAACACCAATCAGATACACGAACCAGTTGCATCCCACACTTGAACAACTAAAGATCTACCAACATGTCCACGTCCTTAGTCTAGACAATACCTCGAGATAATGATCGAGCATCTATGGCCCCCTCGTAGCCCATCCATAATATTACAAACCATTGGAGCATAGCTGATACCGAGCGCGCAACATCATATACGAGTGGATGTAAAGGGATACAAGATATATGTTTCAAGCTGAATCAATGCCGCATAATAAGGAATGAAAGGAGTGGTTACTAATAGTTCTGTAGCCTCTCAAAGATAAGTATAGACGTCTCCGTATTGATCCGCAAGCCTCTACTGAACTTGCTTATGACTCGAAGCAGCTATGAACCTAGAGCTCTGATACCAACTTGTCACGACCCCAATTTTCCACCTTAGGATGTCGGGATGGAACCTAGTCTCTTAGACTAGGTAAGCCTAACACATACTGATTTAATAACAGAATTGAACTATTTAATCATTTAACACAAACCATTAAATGACATACATATCCATAAGTGGCTAATAGTTACACATTTCCCAAAAGCGATAGTACGGAGTCATAAACACTATTAAAACATACTAGAATTTTTAAACACAATACTGCTTTCAATTACAATTTAATAATAACATAATGAAGTAAGATGGTAACTCTGAGGCCTGCGAACGTCAAGCAGGAATACCTTGAAGTATCCCGTCGTGCAGACACAACTCTCAACAATACAATCAGAATACCTGCATCTGCACAAAAATGTGCAGAAGCATTATGACAATTCAATTAAAGGCATGGGAAGGGTCTTGATAATCTAAACTGATCCAATACCACATATAGCCCGTGTACCCACTAGTCACCTTGCTTACACGACTTTCATATAACACAAATAGCACAATCAACCCAAATCCTAAGGGGTAATTTCCCTCACATAAAGTTAGGCAAGATACTTACCTCAAACAAGCCCAATCGATAGACTAGAAGTGTCATCCCACTCAAATCATCCTCCGAATGACTCAAAACTAGCAAAAAGTAATTCAAAATCATCAAATAATGCTATAGGAAGAAAACTCAATCGATAAAGGTCGAATCTTTACACATTTACCCAAAGTCAACAAAAATGTTAAACCCGGGACCGCACCTCAGAATCTGACAAAACTCACAAAATCCGATAACCTATTCAAGTACAAGTCCAACCACACTAATTTCACTCAATTCTGACTCAGAATCGGTGTTCAAAACTCAAATATTCACTTTAGAAAGGTTTAGACAAAACTCCCCAATTTCTCTTTTGAAATCATCGATCAAATGTTAAAAATGAAGATGGAATTACGGAATATAATCAAAAGCGAGTAGAAAACACTTACTCCATGGAAGAAACTTGAAGAATATCCTTGAATTCTCCCAATCCCAAACTTTCAAGATGAGAAAAACTCCAACAACATTAATAGCCAAAAATGCCCAGATGCTCTGCCTCGTTTCTTGTACCAAATGATCCCAAAACTCGCTTTTCATGCCTCAAATGGATTCCTCATAAAATGTCAGTGAGGTTATACTTTTGAATCACTCCATTTGACCCTATAATGAAGGAGATAGGTTGGTTTTAATATTTGAAATAGTGCAGATTTTTAAATACGAATTTAGTAAAATGACCATAAATTCTTCATATGATGTCGAAACTTGATGATTTCAGTTTCTATGGTTCCAAAATTACGATACAGATATAATGATTTCATCGAAACACAAATCAAAGACTGTTTACTTAATATGATAACCTTTATGCTCAAATCGACGTCAAAACCGAAAACAATCACCATACAACCCAAACGTATCCATAACTCATCGGAATTTAACCAAACTTTGTGGATATGAACAAAATCATAATACAAATTTATTGAAATAATTAAAACCCGATTTCGAGTCCGTTTACCCAAAAGTCAAACTTTAGTCAACTCTTCCTACTTAAAATTTCTAAAATGAGAATCATTCTTCCAAATCAATCCTTAACCGCTTGAAAATGAAAACTAATCATACATGCAAGTTATAATACATAATATGAAGCTACTAAAAGTCTCAAACCATTGAATGGAAAGCTAAAGCTCAAAATGACCAGTCAGGTTGTTACACTAAGTATGTAATTACAATTTAAGCAAATAACTCAATAGTAGAGATGACCTCAGTGGGTCCCAACAGAATAAGCATATAGCCTAAACATGATTTCTAACATGATTCACAACTCATATAATCAAAGAAGTAGGGAGAACACGGAGGTAACAAGATATAAGAGCAAAGCAAGTTCAGTCACAGTCTAATAGTTGACCAGAATCATGATTATCTCGGCGTACGCCCACACGCTCGTCACCTAGCATGTGCGTCACCTTGATACATATTTTATATCACAGTTCCCAGGGTTAAATACCCTCAAATCAAAGTTTAGGTATGTTACTTACCTCGAACAAGACGAATCCAATACCGAGCAAGCCAAACTATACTCTAGAAATGCCATCCCGTGTGTACCGACCACCAAACGGCTCAAAACTAGCCAAAAGCAATGCGAGAACATCAAATAATGCCAAAGGAAACAAACTCGGTCGATAAAGGTTGAATCGTTAAATCAAAGCCCAAAAAGTTAACCAAAAAGTCAAACTCGAACTCGCACCTCGGAACCCGACAAACTCACAAAATCCAACAACCCATTCAATTACGAGTCCAATCATACTAATTTCACCCAAATCCGACTCCGAATCGATGTTCAAAACCCAATTATTTACTTTAGAAAAGTTTTGACAAAACTCCAATTTCTCTTGTTAAATCTCATCTTTTGATGTTAAATCTAGAGATGAATTCATGTAAATCTCATAGATATATGTTAGAATCACTTACCCCAAGCTTGTAGATGAAGGTCTAGGTTGAAATCCCTCAAACCCGAGCTCCCAAGTCTCTAAAGTGGTGAAGAATGAAATCAAAGTCCAAAAATCCTCTTTATATATTGCAAGATCTGATCTCCCACAGTGCTGACCGCACTTCTTTTGTGTGGTCCGCACTTTCAAGTTCCGCAGCCGCTATCTATATTGTGCGACCACACTTCAGCAACAACTGTACTACCAGTTTTCAGTAAATTAATCATAACTTTCTGTACAAATACCCAAATGATAAATGGATTATTTTTCTAGAAACTAGACTCAAAGAGCTACAACTTTTATTTTTGGATCATCTCCAAATTCCTTATATATTGCAAGATATAAGCTCCCGAATTTGGACCAATAAACCTGCAGATTTCCTGTTGCGGCCCTGAGTGCGGTCCGCATTTTGACCAATGCCTCCGCACTATGGGGTTCGCAGCCGCACTTCAAAAGTTCCCTCAACACTCTATAAAGTGCCCTCCGCATTCCTACATCTTCATAACCTCACCAAGGTGCCGAAATGCTCAAACTTAATTCAAACTCATCTGAACCTCTCGGGACCCTGTCTTATCATTCCAACAAGTCCATAAACATTATCCGGACCTATCCAATGTCTCAAAACACATAAGGAAGCATCACATCAAAGGATCAAAGACCAAATCACATGTTAAACTCTCTTAAGTTCATAAATTTCTAACCTTCCAACCAAGTGTCTGATTCATACCTAACCAACTTGGATCACAATCAAACTTTGTACATAAGTTTCAAATAAAATAACGAACCTATTCCAACTCCCAGAACAACAATCCGAACTCGACAACATCAAAGTTAACTCCCAGTCAAACATATGAACATTCCAAATCTTTAAATTTCCAACTTTCGCCAATTAGTGCTGAAACCTTCTAGAAACATCCAAATGCAAATACAGGCATACGCCCAAGTTCAAAAATCACCATTCGGACCTAACAGAACTATCAAAACTCTGGTCTGGGGTCAGATACACAAAAGTCAAACTTGGTAAACTCTTCCAACCTAAAGCTTCTAAGATGAGAATCCTTTTTCCAAATCAATCCTGAATCACCCAAAAACGAAACCTGGTAATACACACAATTAATAATATCTCATACGGAGCTACTCATGACCTTGAACCATCGGATAGAATGAAAATGCTCAAAAGGACCGGTCGAGTCGTTACAACCATGACAAGCAAGTGTTGAAGAATACATTAAAGTCAGTTATCATTTGTGTTAATCCTATGAGGATTAATAAAAGTTAGTGACTAAAGACTTAGAGTGAACTTTTGTTTATGGATAAAATCCCCCTTTGGACTCCTGACACTTCAGAGTTCACAAGGGTCTCGTGGACCTCGAGCAGTGCTTGTGTCAGGGAGGGGTACCTTAACCTTAAACCAAATTCACACCCAAATACCCTTAATCATCCACACTTACGCTTCCTTAAAGGTTTGGACATAAATGAAATGTCCATTTAACAGTTAGCATGAAAGCAATAGTGAACACAAGGATTCAGACACACAGAAGTTCAACAAAGCTATAGAGAGCATTATCATTAGAGTGCAAGGATATGAACAGTTCAGGACATTGGCTTCAGGATCCTTTACCAGAACACTAAGTATAAAGGCAAACTACTGCTAGTAGACTTATAGGATCTAGTAATATCAATGGCATTAAGGTTGATCATAACATGCATCAGAACACTTAGAAAGATTATTACTAAGAACACATACATAAAACAAGGAAATCTATTGTCATATTATCAGTAGATGGATGCTATCTCTAACCAATTCAAGTTTAGAAATGCTTGGTTAAATGATATGGGCATTAGTAAGTGACAGGGAAGGAAATGCCAATTAATTGTATTACTCTAATGAAGGTTTAACACTCCAGGTTCATTAAGCAGGATCATAACACTTAGAATAAGTCAACAAACATTTCAGTAATATTGAAAATGGTCCAGAGCTAGCATTCATATGATTGAGACCCTACTTTATTGAACAACTACACTAACAACTGATTCAAACTTCCCTACGATGATAGCAAACAACAGAGACATCAATGTAACTAGAAAAGTCAGTTTTTCCTTATTGTATGATATCTAGTAGTAACAATGTACATTTTAATAGGTTTTCACACTGTTAGAGCCAAATAATACTCCATATCAGGTTCTCCTATACATGGTGGTATTAGACAGACATGGAGCAGTAGGCAGAGGTGTCCATTCTTAGTTGATTAAAACAGAACAAACAGATCATAGTAAGTTCATTTAAACAGGTAAGTGAGTTCATTAACAAGTTACACAAATAGAGTTCAATTCATGGTCTTCATATACACAGGTTATCATGATAATCCATCTCATGGAAACATGATCAAGTCTGGAGTTATTTAAACAAAATATATTAACATGAGAGAACAAGAGCAAGTCCCTCAATGAGGGTCATTCATTTGAGTGTAACATAACAATGTGGGATGGTCAAGATTAAATATGACTGTAAGTATAAATCTTAGCAGGCAACACAGTGATCCAAGCATACAATTGCATCGGATACAGTAATCATAGGTATTGTCTCAGTCTGCCACAAAGATGCCTCTGTATTATTTGGCCCTGCTTCCACTTATTCATATTTGTCCTCGTATTTTGCTCATTATCTTGATATTCCCCATGAGTCTCTAGTTTCATCTATTCATGTATCTACTCCGGTGGGCGATACTATTATTGTGGACCAAGCATATCGGTTATGTATGGTGACTATTGGGAGTCTGGAGACTATGAGAATATGCATTGATTATAGGCAATTGAACAAGGTCACAATCAAGAACAAGTATCCTTTTCTACGCATTGATGACCTATTTGACCAGCTTCAGGGAGCGAGGGTATTCTCCAAGATTGATTTGAAGTTTGGGTATCACCAATTGAAGATTCGGGACTCGGATATTCTTAAGATAGCTTTCAAGACCCGTTATGGCCATTATGAGTTCCTTGTGATGTCTTTTGGGCTGACCAACGCCCTAGTAGTGTTCATGCATCTGATGAACAATGTATTTCAGCCCTACCTCGGCTCGTTTATCATTGTGTTCATTGACGATATCTTGGTGTACTCTTGCAGTCAGGAGGAGCAGGCCCAGCATCTGAGGGTTGTGTTGCAGCGGTTGAGGGGGGAGAAGCTTTATGCCAAGTTCTCCAAGTGTGAGTTTTGGCTCAGCTCAGTGGCATTCTTGGGACGCGTGGTGCCCAGTGAGGGTATTCAGGTGGATCTAAAGAAGATAGAGGCGGTTCAGAGTTAGCCCAAACCATCCTCAGCTACGGGAGATTAGGAGCTTTCTTGGCTTGGCCGGTTATTATCGTCGCTTTATGGAGGGTTTCTCATCTATTGCATCGCCCTTGACCAAATTGACCCAAAACGGTGATCCTTTTCGGTGGTCGGATGAGTGTGAGAAGAGCTTTCAGAAGCTCAAGACTGCCTTGACCATAACTCCAGTTCTAGTTTTGCCGTCAGTTTTGGGCTCTTATACAGTGTATTGTGATGCTTCTCGGATCTGCATTGGGTGTGTGTTGATACAGGAGGGTAGAGTGATTGCTTATGCTTCACACCAGTCGAAGCCTTATGAGAAAAACTACCATGTGCATGATTTGGAGCTAGCAGCCATTGTTCATGCGTTGAAGATTTGGAGGCACTACCTCTACGGTGTGTCTTGTGAGATATTTACTGATCATCGTAGCCTCCAGCACTTGTTCAAACACAAGGATCTCAATTTGAGGCAGCGGAGATGGTTGGAGTTGGTAAAGGACTATGACATCACTATTCTGTATCATCCAAGGAAGACCAATGTGGTGGCCGATGCCTTGAGTAGGAAGGCAGTGAGTATGGGCAGCGCCTTGATTTTCTTCCTATTGGAGAGAGACCTCTTGCAGTTGATGTTTAGGATTTGGCCAACCGGTTCGTGAGATTGAAGATTTTAGAGCCCAGTTGGGTTCTCGCTTATGTGGTTTCTCGGTCTTCCTTATTTGATCGCATCAAAGAGCGCCAGTATGATGATCCTCATTTGCTTGTCCTCAAGGACTGGGTTTAGCACGGTGATGTTAGAGATGTGACTATTGGGAATGATAGGGTATTGAGGATATAGGGTCGGATTTGTGTGCCCAATGTGGATGGGCGATGTGAGTTGATTTTTGAGGAGGCCCACAGTTCGCTGTATTCCATTCATCCGGGTGCCAAGAAAATGTATTAGGACTTGAGGCAACACTTTTAGTGGAGTAGGATGAAGAAGGACATAGTGGGGTTTGTAGCTCGGTGCTTTAACTATCAGCGGGTAAAATATGAGCATCAGATACCGGGTGGCTTGCTTCAGAGGATAGATATTCCAGAGTGGAAGTGGGAGCGGATCACCATAGATTTCATAGTTGGGCTCCTACAGACTTCGAGGAAGTTTGATGCTATTTGGGTAATTGTGGATCGGCTGACCAAGTACGCGCACTTCATTCCTGTGGGCACCACTTATTCTTCAGAGCGGCTGACTGAGATTTACATCCGAGAAATTGTCTGCCTTCATGGTGTGTCGGTTTCCATCATTTTAGATAGAGGCACGCGGGTTACATCATAGTTTTGGAGAGCCGTGCAGTGAGAGTTGGGCACTCAGGTGGAGTTGAGTACAACATTTCACCCTCAGACGGACGGGCAGTCCGAGCGCACTATTCAGATATTGGAGGATATGTTACGTGCATGTGTCATTGATTTTGGGGGTTCATGGGACCAGTTTCTTCCACTCGCGGAGTTTGCTTACAACAACAGTTATCAGTCGAGCATCCAGATGGCCCCGTATGAAGATGTTTATGGGAGGCGGTGTAGATCTCTGGTGGGTTAGTTTGTGCCCGGTGAGGCTAGACTTTTGGGTACAGACTTAGTTCGGGATGCATTGGATAAGGTTAAATTGATTCAGGAGCGGCTTCATACAGAAGAGCTATGCCGATAAGAAGGCCTGTGATGTGTCTTATATGGTTGAGGAGAAGGTTTTGCTGAAGGTTTCACCCATGAAGGGTGTTATGTTGTTCGAGAAGAAGGGCAAGTTGAGCCCTCGGTTCATTAGTCTGTTTGAGGTACTTCAGAGGATTAGGGAGGTGGCTTACAAACTTGTCTTACCACCTAGCTTGTCGAGTGTGCATCCAGTATTTCATGTTTCCATGCTCCAAAAGTATGTTGGCGACCCGTCTCATGTATTGGATTTCAGCACGGTTCAGTTGGATGGTGATTTGACTTATGACGTGGAGCCGGTGGCTATTCTAGGTCGACAGGTTCGGAAGTTGAGGTCAAACGATATAGCTTCAGTGAAGGTGTAGTGGAGAGGTCAGCCCATTGAGGAGGCTACTTGGGAGATCGAGCGGGAGATGTAGAGCAGATATCCACGCCTATTTGAGACTCCAGGTATGTTTCTAGACCCGTTCGAAGACGAACGATTATTTAGGAGGGGGAGGATGTAACGACCGGGCCGGTCGTTTCGACGTCGTTTGTAGAATTTGGAAATTTCAAAGTTCATTAGGATTGCATCCGTGTGAAATTTGTGTTTTTGATGTTGTTTGAGGTAATTTGAGGGTCCGCTTAAGTTCGTATTGGGTTATAAGACTTGTTGGTATGTTTGGTTGAGGACCCTGGGGCCTCGGGTTGAATTCGAGTGGTTAACGGACTTAGAAGTAAGTTGAGGAAGCAGCTGAAGCTTCGCTGTTGCTAGTGTAATCGCACCTGCAGAGTGGGAACCGCAGGTGAGAGCGCGCAAAAGTGGGAAGGATCCCGCAGAAGTGAAAAGGAGAAGGCTTGGCAGTGGCCGCAGGTGAGAGGTCCTTTCCGCACCTACGAGGCCGCAGATGCGGACCTATTGCGCAAAAGCGATTCTGCAGAAGCAAAAAGGAGTGCGCAAGTGTGGTAATTGGAGAAGTTAGTGATTTCTGTAGAAGCAGACTTTCAACCACAAAAGCGAGACCGCAGAAGCGGGATTTGGGTCGCAGGTGCAGAAGACGTGGGCAGAGCATATAAATGCGAGACTTCGATATTTTTCACCATTTTCATCACCTTGAGCTTGGACTTTGGAGATTGTTTAGAGGGTTGTTAAAGAGATTACTGAGGTAAGCTTCTTGTGTTCATTTTTCTTCAATAATGATGTTTCCCCGCTGATTTTACACCTAGTTGGTGAGTTGTTTAGGTGAATTTTGGGGGTTTAGGGCTAGAGAATTGGAGAGTGAATTTTGGGAATTTGGATGACCAATGGTGTCGGATTTTGATAAATTTGGTATGGTTAGTCTCGTAAGTGAATGGGCTTTCAGGTTTTGTGGCTTTTGTTTAGATTTCGAGATATGGGCCCGGGGCCGGTTTGAATCAATTTCGGATTTTAGCTTATAATTTCACGTTTTCTTATGGAATTGATTCCTTTAGCCTATATTAATTGTATTGTACTGCTTGTAGCTAGATTTGGGGCGTTTGGAGACCGATTCGAGAGGCAAAGGCACTTTGGAGTAGAGTTTAGCGCGGTTTGAGGTAAGTAACAATTTTAAATCTGGTCTTGAGGGTATGAAACCCTGGATTATTGTATTATGTGAGTATTTTGGAGGTGACGCACATGCTAGGTGACGGGCGTGTGGGCATGCACTGTGGGAATTGGGACTTGGTCCATTCCGTGAAACTGGAAAGTTGAATAAACTTGTTGTTAGCTATGTGCCATTTCTGTGCTATAGAAATTTGACAGTGAGTCATGTTAGAAATCATGCTTAGGCTATGTGTTAGTGCTGTAAAGACCCCCAGTGGTCGTAATACCTGTTGAACTATCTGCTTAATTATTGTTTTGTACTCAGTCACAGTCTACTTGTTTATTTTATCTCAGTCTCTATTATTCATTATTGATGCATCATATCATTATTGTTTGGGCTGATTTCATGATTTTTGAGAGCTTGGGAGACTGGAGAGATTTATGACTGAGTGAGGCCGAGGGTCTGATTGTGAGATATTATATTATAGCACATGAGTTGTCTGTATAAATCCAGATATTATATTATAGCACGTGAGTTGTCCGTGCAGCACGTGAGTTGTCCGTGCAGATCTAGATATTATAATATAGCACGTGAGTTATCCGTGCGGATCCAGATATTGAAACCATAGCATGTGAGTTATCCGTGCAGCACGTGAGTTGCCCGTGTAGATTATAGCGCTTGGGTTGTAGGATCCCCTCCGAAGTCTGTACACCCCCATGAGAGTAGGTACCTATTGAGTGTGAGTGTTGAGAGTTGAGAACCGAGTGATTGAGCTATTGAGAAAGGTTGAGTGACTGTTGCCCTGAGAGGCTGTACTTGTTTTCATTTGTTGTTACACTTACCTGCTATATGTCGTTGTTTGAAACTCCTGGAAGATATTGTATCCAGTTTTACTTGAACTTGGTAATGTATAACCGATTTGACCTAAATTGACAGATTTGAAAGCATGTCTACTGTTAAATTTTGCATTTTTGTACATTAAAGTTTTGTCGTAAATTAATCGACGTAGACTCGGAGATGAGATTATTTTTGAGGTTATAAGCATTTATGTTATTTATAACAGGCGATAAGTAAGTACCGTGAAGGTTAAAGGGTAATCGAATCAAAGAGAATGAGTTTCGTTGAAATACGGTCTGAGCTATAATACCTGGTGTTTATGCACTAGTGCCATACAAGGTACCACATGACCATGATAGTAGGGTACATAAAGTGTGTTAAAAGTGAGTAGTATTTTAAGTAATTTGACATAATTCTTAACTATGTGGGTAATTGGTTAATTATTAGTTAGTGGAAGATTAACAAGTCAATTAAGAAATTGGTGGGTAATTACTTAAGATCTTTTGATGAGTTTCTTGAACATCAACGTGGTAGCCTTTGCCTTAGGAAATTATGACTCTTACATTCATGTAAAAGGTGTCATTTAGAAGGCTAAGTCATCTACTAAGTAGGCCCACACCACTAATATAAAAGATTGTGGTTAAAGTCTCCATGAATCACCAAAATCTAAGAGATAGAGTGTTTACTTCATCTTGTAGAAAGTGAATATTTGATGTATGTTTTATGTTTGGTTAAAAACGTCTCAAGCATGCCCAAGATGTTAAAATCTTGAAACTTCTCAAGAGGATTCATGCGTCTCGGGTCTCAATTGCTTAAGGAATCTCGGTATGTTAAGTCTATCCCTTCTTTATTTTTGGCATAATTCATACGATACAAACGAAATGAGCAAATGCACAACTTTCATAAATGACTCTATTCATAGAAGTACTAGTGGTGCCTATGTTCTTGATACCCCATGTGAATTATTATTATATCTTATGTTCATGGGTCTCAGAAAAATACGTAGTTGATAAAGTTTATCCGAAAGGCATATTGATCTTATGACATTCCAAGAAATTTTATTAACGTACTTCTTATGCATTTCATTCATTTATACATGTACATTGACCCATGACCAGATGGCATTATATACGCATATATTATATATATATATATATATATGGGATATGGGAAGAGGTTACGGCGTTATATACGCACCACCACCTGATCAGCTGGTATATGTTGATGATTTTGCCCACAGTGGCCGAGATGATATGATGGGATGCCCTTAGAGGCTTGATGATGTTATGTACACCTATAACTATGCATGACACAACATTTATACGCACGTGCATGCCAACTGAGAATTATCATTTCCACTTTTCTGTTGGCTTATAGATGGTTATTTATAACCTTTGGGTCATCCTAAAGAACAACTTCTTAAGAAGTTACTAGGTTTAATTATCTCTTATATGTAATAATTAAACCTAGTAACTTCTTAACAAGTTGTTCTTTAGGATGACCCAAAAGTTATAAATAGCCATCTATAAGCGGTCATCCTAAAGAACAACTTCTTAAGAAGTTACTAGGTTTACTTATTACATATAAGAGAAGACATGTATCCATATATTTTATTTTTAGATCTAACTTTTCTACATAATATTGAGTTAAGAACTTGATCCTTATGGAACCCAATGGTCTCTTGAACTAAGAATAGAAGCATTAAAGTTATCATCGTTAATTTTGTTGTAATTACTTGCAGATCTAAGCCATATCTTTCTTCCACCCTCTCTCCTCCCCTTCAAAAAATTCCTTCTCTTCTCCAACTTCTTCATCTTCCTCCTCATCATCCTCCTCCAATTCCAAACTCAAAGAAGAAATTAGCTTTTCTGATTTGCAGCAATCAATTGATGACTCAAAGATCCCTAAACATCCACAGTCCATAATTTAGAAGTCTTCACGATGGCTCTTAACCAGTGATTACTATATTTCTACAATTGAGCAAACCATTCCTCTTGAATCAGATCATGAGGAAATCATACTTTTAAACTCCAAGTCTATAGAACAATATAGGCGAAAATACAATTATCTCCATTTTGGTTTAGTACAGATTGCAGCTAGACCTATGTCCAGATAAGGTCTAGACACGTCTCTACTCCTCTGTATTAGAGATTCTAGATTTTTAGACTTCAATAAATCCCTCCTAGGAATGGTAGAAACCAGCCTCTGTAGTGGGCCAATTTACTTTGATTGTTTTTCTAATTTTACAATGTCTCTTAGAAATAGAAATATCTTAGATTCTTTAACTCTTAATGTTAAAATAGCTAATTATAAAACCAAAACCGGATCCTTACCGGTAGCAATTATTTATAGAATACAGTATAAAGCCATGAGTTCAGCCTTTAATACTGGAACCATGAAAACCCTCCATAAAGGTGAAACTATTCTTTTCAAAACAGATCTACAAAAATCTCATCTGTCAATACCAAAACCCATTTCTTGGAGCCAAATTTCTCTACCACAAAACCGGTTACTTCAAGATGCTACTCAGGCTAAGAAACCAGAAAATACTACGGTCTCTCAGATCCAATAATATTCTAGTGGATCTGTAACCATCTCCTTCCAAGGATCCCTTAGCTAAAGAGTCTTTGTGTCTTCCTCTTCGGAACAGTCTGAGATTCAGTCTGGAAGACATTCAATATCTTCCTTTCTTTCTAGGATCGAAACTGTTAATTTTGACTCTAGAATCCCACAAGCCAAATATTCTATAGAAACAAACCCTCCGACAGAAGTTAATTATGAACAACCTTAATCTCCCACTTACTCAACTTTAGGTGTTGAATTAGGTGTTTTGGAAAAAGATTTTCAAATTTATAAAGAAAAACTTCGAGCAAATTTTTATTCACAAGAAAATAGTTTCAAAAGAACTTGATTTTTCCAGAATTTTCAAGGAGATGAAAGGAAAAATCTCCAAAGTATTTACTATGAGTCTTTAAACTTCATAAAAGAGCAAATTAATTTCTTTGAATGGTTTGAAGCTTATATTGAATATCACCAATTAGATTTTCCTTTTTCTAAATCAGTTAACGTTTCAAAATTTTGGAAAACCTCCTCTGGAAGGGAAGTCATCTCACAACTTCCTCCAGCACAAGGATTTTCAACAAGTTATGCAAATACTTCAGTAGTAGATAATCCTTTCAAATTAAAAAAACAAAAATGAAGCTATTACAGGCAAAGATATTAAAAATATTTTTGAACAAATTAATTATACAAAAACATATTTAGAATCTCTTGGTGAATATTTAGTTACAAAACCACCTTCAGCATCTACTAGTTCTAAGCCAGCAGAAACATCCACTTCTTCAATCCCTTTATTAAAACCTTATGAGATCCCTAGAACTTTCGCTACGGAACTTCGGATCCACCAAGCTAAAGACTATCCTCAGTTCTCTGACCTTCAGCGTAGGATCCTAGAAATTGAGAAAACTCTGATAGCTCAGGATACCCCAACTAATGATTCTTCTGTACAGGTTCTCCGAGAAGTCGATTCTGACCAAGGAACCAATTCACAGACAGAACAATTCCATGACAATCCTCCCCTAGAAATTTTTCCTGTTAGAGCAGGATCCTTCAACTGGCGTCAACCCCAAACACTTTACTATTCTAGAGTTACCCATCCTGATGTAGCTTTAGAAGAAAGACCCAATGTTATGCAAAACAATTATAATGCCAACAATATCTATGAATGGAACATAGAGGGTTGTTCTGAATACAATATTTTGGCAAACTTATAGCAAATGACTATGGTAGCCACTGCATATCAAACTTCTCATAACTGTTCTGACCAGCTTACTACCCATGTCTTAGTAGCAGGTTTCACTAGGGGTGTTCAAAATCGAACCGAAACCGAAAATCGAAAATCGAACCGCAAAAGTGGATTAATGGATTATTGGTATTGGATTAACGGTTTAACAGACGGGGAACGAATTGAAATTTTTTTATTAACGGCTTATCGGTTTGGGGGCGGATTATTCAATTTTCTTAACAGATAATCCGTTAACCCGTTAAGAATATATATATATAAAATTTATTTTTATCCATATTACTACTATATTTATTTTTTATCTTTTTAGTTTGAGTGGGACACCTAGATTTCCCTTAAGCTTTATTTCCTACCGTTCTCCTAATCCCTTCCCCACTGGATTAACATTTAACATTTACAATAGTCCCCTTTAGAAACCCTAGCATCTAATCCCAGCGGCCAGCCCTCTGGCCCCTCTCGCCTCTCCCTCTGGCAAGAAAATCTCAAACAAGAACCATGCACAGTCACACACACGCATAGCCAGCAGATCAAGGAAGAAGGAAAGAGGAAGTCAAAAAATGTATGGCCATGCTTTGCAAGTTAAAGATTCATAATCAATTCTAATCATTCTTTTCTTCACTTCAATTGAAAATCAGGTTGATATTCAGTTAAAGAATATTATAACACAAGCCTGGATAATATTTGAGTTGATAAATATTTGGTTGATATTCAGTTAAAGAATGAAGTTTTTCTATATGAGTTGATAAATAGGGATAGCTTTTCCATTACTTATTAGCAGAATCTTTAACTGAATTTCCTCAAACTAACTATTGTTTCTGTTTTAATTTGATCTTGTGTCTTTCTGCAGATAGTTCCTTAATTTGTAGCATGGCTGAAAATATACAAAGTCATAAGGTGATGGGTGAAAGTGGGGCTTCTAATTCAAATGCAATAAGTCAAGCTGAAACAACAGAGTCAAATATAACAAAAAAAGGGAAAAAAAGGTCTGTTGTGTGGGATCATTTTACAGAAATTATTACTTCTAAAGGGAGTACAAAAGCAAAATGTGACTATTGCATTATTGGGTATTGTTTTAAGACCAAAGACGGTACATCGACACTTCTTTCTCATATGTTTAAGTGTCCTAAACGCCCTGCTATTGTTGATAAAAAAATAATCAAATTTAGGCTTTAAATCTGTTCCGGGGGGTAACGTAGCTGTTGTTACTTGGAAATTTGATTAAGAAGAGTGTAGGAAGATGTTATGTCGTATGGTAATATTTGATGAACTTAGATTTGTTGAGAAAGAAGGTTTTAGAGACTTTATGAAAGTAGCGCAACCTTATTTTCGGATCCCTTCCCGTAGTACTGTAACTAGGGATTGTTTTGAACTTTTTAATGAAGAAAAGCAAAAGTTGAAGAGGTCTTTTATAGAAACGAAATAAAGAGTATGTATTACCACTGATACTTGGACTTCTATACAAAGAATCAATTACATGTGTATCACTTCCCATTGGATTGATAGTGAATGGAATATGCATAAGAGAATAATTATTTTTTGTCCTATTGTTAGTCATAAAGACGAAGATATGGCAAATGGTATTGGTAGGTGCTTACGTGAGTGGGGGATAAATAAGATCTTCATTGTCACAGTTAATAATGCAAGCTCAAATTATGTGCCAGTAAAACAATTGTCTAAGAAATTAACAAAAATGGGAACTAATTTGATGAACGGTAATCCCCTTTCACGTGAGATGTATGGCTTACATCATGAATCTTGTGGTCCAGAATGGTTTAAAAGAATCTTCAGTGTCTATTGAACGTGTTAAGCATGCAGTGAGATATGTTAGGTAATCTTCTGCGAGGTTGAAGAGGTTTCAAGAATGTTTTGATGATGAACAACTAAATTGTAAAAAAGATTTATGCTTGGATATTCCAACTAGGTGGAATTCCACCTACTTGATGCTGCGTAGGGCAGTTAAATTTGAAAATGCATTTTCACATTATGCTTCTAGTGAAATTAGCCTGAGACATTATCTTGATCATTCTTATATTGAAGTTCGAATTCCTACAGGTGAACTTTTGAGTAGTGATTGGGAGAATGTAAAATGAATTACAAAATTTCTTGAAATCTTTTATCTTCTTACTTTGAAAATATCTGGATCACGTTATGTTACATCGAATATTCATTTTTTTGAAATTTGTGCGGTTGTTGTTTATTTGAAGCAATTGATAGCAAATGAAGATACAGTTCTAAGTGAAATGGCAAAGAAGATGAAAGAAAAGTTTGATAAGTATTTGGGTGATCCAGGAAAAATGAATAAGATAATTTTCATATCATGTATTTTGGATCCACGTTACAAGCTCGAATCAGTTGGCTATGCACTTGTAAAGATGTTTGGTCAAAATCCGAGGGCAACTATACAAGCAGAAGTGAAGAAGTACATGACTTCATTATTTAGTGAGTATGTAAAGTCCGGATCAAAAGGTGTCGTGCTTGCTTCATCTTCAGATTGCTCTTCATTGGACACTTCTACTTCCGGGCTTTCTGGCAGTCAAGTAAGCACCCAAAATACAGGACTTTTAGAATCACTCATACAAGATATAAGAAAATATAAAAATAGGAGTGGAGGTGTGGATACTAGAACAGAGTTAGATAAATATTTTGGCGAAGAAACTAAGGATGACACTAAAGAATTTGATGTTCTTCTCTGGTAGAAATTGAACTCAGTTAGATTTCTTGTTCTTGCGAAGATGGCTCGTGATATATTAGATGTTACGGTTTCAAGTGTAGCATTCGAATGTGCGTTTAGTACGGGAGGACGTCTTCTTGATTCATTAAGGAGTTCATTAACTCCTAAATTGGTGCAAGTTCTAGTGTGTCTTTAAGATTGGCTTCGAAATAAAAAATAAAAACAACCTGTTAGTGTTGAGGAAGATCTTGATAAAATCGAGCAGCTTGAACAAGGTAATAATATTGTTACTATATTTGCTGTATATAATAGTTGTGGATATGCTTATATTTATCGCACGACTCATTATTTTAATTTTTTTCTTCAGATTTAGCTAGCGATGGAAAAGACCCTTCCGTATTAACGTGTAGTGTTAATATATCTGGTAAGAATTCGAATTATGGATGTGCATCAGTCATATTCCTTCCATATGGTTTATAGCTCTGTGAAACATATGTAATGGCTAATATCATGATAAGTGAGGGTTTATAGCTTTGTGAAGCATATGTAATAGCCATGTCTATCATGATAAGTGCAGGTTTATAGTATCACCATACACTCATGTTAACACTCATGTTATCTGATTCTAAAGTATTCTAAACTATCCTATCTATGAGTTTGATGAGAATATATTCTAAAGTTCATACAATATACTACAGATATCTGATTTGCTTGTTATTTACAATTTGTTTCTTGGTCAGTTTTCTATGGCACTGGGGTAGAACTCATTATGATGTAAATACTTATAATTGAACTAGTTCTGTTTGGTTTAAGTCATTGAAGTATTATATTGGTAGTTTATGCTAGTGTATAACAGTTCAATTTTGGTCCTTGGATATATTTGTGTGGGTGGTGTGACAATGTGGTCAGCTGTCTTTTCTTTTCTTTCAGTATTGTGAGTAATACTTGTTTTTAGGGACTAAAACATCAACTTTCTTTGTTAATTGTAGGCCTGGATTATGCAGATCCAAAGAAAAAGAGCAATTTTGTTGGTAAAATTCTTATGGCTGATGTGCTAACAGCACTATGCATTCTTATGCTCAAGCAGTCCTAGTCTTATAATACCCCAAGCAGTCCTCATTCTTATGTATGAGACGATAGCCATCCACTTGAATGTAGTTGATATATATGTATGAGAAATATTGCATGTATGAGAAATGTTGACTGTGTTGAAGTATGTTAAGTTTCAATCAACCGAAACTAAATCGATAACCGCCCGATAATAGCTAAACTGATACCAATCTGCCCGATATCTTATCGGGTGGCTAGCGGATTAATATATTTAAAAGCCGATAACCGATAAGCCAAACCGTTAAGAGTAAATAACCACATGATCCGCCCGATAAGCAGCCCTAGGTTTCACAGGTCAACTTAAGGGATGGTGGGATACCCATCTTAGCGAAGAAGATAAGAACCAAATTCTCCTAAGTGTCCGAATTGAGTCAATAGGAGAACTAATTCTTAAGGATGGACTTACCATTCCTGATTCAACCAACACCCTGATTTATACCATTATCAAAACATTCATAGGTAGTCCAGGTATCTTTAGGGAAAGATCTTCTGATATACTTAACAACCTTAAGTGTAAAACCCTTTCTGATTTCAGATGGTGTAAAGATTCCTTTCTTACCCGAATCTATAAAAAACCTTATGGAAATCTCCCATATTAGAAATAAAAATTCCTAAACTGCCTACCTAAGTCTCTTAGGTATTTAGTTAAAGAGAAACTCCAAAAGCAGCATTCTGATGATGCTATTCCTTACAAGCAAATCACTTATGGCCAACTTACCAGTATTATTCAACATGTCGGTCTCAAAATCTGTCGACATGATAAGATATTGAGACAATTAGCCAAAGATAGAACACAGACCCACCGAGATCTAGGTAGTTTATGTGAACAATTTGGTTTACCACCTTGTAGTAAAAAGCCTCATAAGCGACGAACAACTAAGGTTATGGAGATTACGAAATATAGGTCTTCTGCACCCAAGTTTAGGAAGACCAAATTATTTCCTTCTAAATCCAAAACCTTTCCCAGTAAACATAAACCAACAAACTTCCAAACTTCCAATTCTGGCAAATGTTTCAAATGCAACAAACCAGGTCATATAGCAAAATACTACAAGTTGTCTAACAAAGTTTGAAATCTTGATTTAGATGAGTCTGTTCTTAACCCAAATGAACAACTTTTATTAGAGGATAGTGGCACTTCTGATGTTGCTGATGATGAACTTGAACAGCAATTTAACCAAGTCGAAGATGATGACACAAAATCATCTTCATCCCAGTCTAGTCAAGAGGAACCTACGATTAATGTTCTCTTCAAAGAACAAGATCTTCTTCTTGAAATAATAAGCAATTTCCAAGACTTTGAGCAAAAGAAGTATTATCTCGATCAATTCAAACGAACAATAGATAAGCCTTCTACATCTTCCTCTAGTGTCTTTTCCAATCATCCTCAAGTTGCCAATACCTACAATATTACTGATATCCTAAGTGGATTCCCTTCCCAAAAATCTAAGGTAGTAAATATCCAAGATCTCCAAACTGAAATAGCATTCCTTAAGGAAGAAATTCGAGAAATTAAGGCTAGACAAGAATTAGACCGTCTTGTTTTCCAACGGCTCTCTACCAAACCTGAAGTGCCCAAACTAACTGAAACTAAACCAGTTGAACAAGAAGTTTTTATCAACCACCTCTCCAGAATTTTCATAAGAAAATGGCATATGAGAGTCATCCTAATTGTCAATAAGTCATTTACCTTGGATATCATTGCCTTATTTGATACAGGTGTAGATTTCAACCGCATACAAGAAGGCCTCATTCCAACCAAATTCTTTGAAAAAACCAAAGAAGGTCATAGAACTGTAACTGGAGAAAACTAGGAATTAGCTTCAAACTCTCCAATGTTGAAGTTAGAACCTCTCTAAAAAATTCTCCATTGTCAGCCTCAAGTTCTTTCATATTAGTAAAAGACCTTACTAATCCAGTTATATTAGGTACTCCCTTCATCGAGGAGCTCATACATTTTATGGTAAAAAAACAAGGAATTCTAATTGAACGTATAGAAAGTAGAACCATTCTTCCTTTTGATAGATCTCTTATGGCAAAGTTCTTGTCTACCATAAAAAGTAAAGAAGCACAGATCAATTATTTCAAAGAAGAAGTAGTGTTCCAAAGGTTACAACAGCAACTTCGAGATTCTTCTCTCCAATCCAAGATAAAAACTTTAGAAACCAAAATCCAAAGAGAACTTTGTGTTGATTTACCTACAACCTTTTGGAATCGCAAGAAACACATTGTTAGGCTCCCTTACGAACATGACTTTGATGAAAAATCCATCCCCACAAAAGCTCGTCCTATCCAGATGAATCACGAGCTAACCATTCATTGTCAAAAAGAAATCGATAATTTTGAAAAACGCATAATCTCTCCAAGCAAATCCCCTTGGAGTTGTGCTGTCTTTCACGTCAATAAAAACTCTGAAATTGAACGAGGTGTCCCTCGATTAGTCATCAATTATAAACCTTTGAACAAAATACTTCGCTGGATTAGATACCCTATTCCAAACAAAAACTATTTACTTCAACGGCTTTATGCTGCAGCTATCTTTTCAAAATTTAATTTAAAATCAGAATTTTGGCAAATTCAAATAGATCCCAAGGAAAGATATAAAACTACTTTTATGGTACCATTTGGACAATACGAATGGAATGTAATGCAATTTGGTTTAAAAATGCTTCTTTCGAATTTCAAAGGATAATGAATGATATTTTTAATCCTTTTTCAAAATTTATTATTGTTTATATTGATGATGTTTTAGTATTTTCTACTAGCATAGATCACCATTTTAAACATCTAAAGGTTTTTTTAATGTTATCAAAGAAAATGGATTAATTTTATCAAAGACTAAATATAGTCTTTTTCAAATCAACATCCGATTTCTTGGGCACAATATCAAGCAGGGAACCATTGTCCCTATTCAAAAATCCATACAATTTGCTGACAAATTTTCTGACCAAATTTTAGATAAAACCCAGCTTCAAAAATTTTTAGGATGTGTTAATTATGTATCATATTTCATTTCAAGCCTTAGTAATTTGCTAAAACCTCTCCACGATAGGTTGAAAAAACCTCCACCTCAGTGGACTTTAGTCCACACAAACGTTATCAAATTGAAAGTCAAAGACCTTCCTTTCTTATCTCTCCTCGATCCTTCTGCATTCAAAATAGTTGAGACTGATGTATCAAACATTGGTTATGGTGGCATTTTAAAGCAGAAAAAAGATGACAAGGAGCAAATTGTTGCATTTGCATCAAAACATTGGAATAATTCCCAACAAAATTATCCTACAATTAAAAAAATAGCAATTATTTTGTCTATTTCTAAATTTCAAGCTGATTAATTAAATCAAAAGCTTTTGTTAAGAATTGATTGTAAAGTTGCGAAATCCGTTTTACAAAAGGATGTATAAAATCTTGCTTCTAAATATATATTTGCTAGATGGCAAACTATTTTATCTATTTTTGATTTTGATATAGAATATATCAAAGGGAGCTCAAACTGTATTTCAAATGTTTTTACCCGAGAATTCTTGTAGGGGAGATAAAATACCAAGAAAAAAGAAAGCAAAAATTTCAAATCCTCCAATACCTGCTCTTCCTCCTCCGGAGAAAAATATTACTGAAACAGTATCCAAACAGTCTGCTACAGATGTTGTTTCCAAATAACATACCATTTTAGTTACCTCCAAGAAACTCTCAAAAGGCGCAGCTGGACCAAGCCATCCCAAATACAGAAAGCCATTAGACTACTCCATGAGCGGAGTCCCCCAAATTCATATGATAGAAAGTTCAGAACCCATTCCAATTTTCAGTCCAAAAAGATGGGCAAATCTAGTTAAGGAAGAAGAATCTCAACAAGCTCAAACTCAACTAGCACAGACCATGACTACTCCTTGGACAGAAGAAGAATTCATGCAATGGGGCCAACTCATGGGAATTAAAGATCAAATGATCATGCCTGGCCTATTTAAAAAATAACTGAGAGATCAGTACTAATTATATAAAAATTATCGTTCCAATGTGGCGGTATAAGGCCATGCATCTTCTTCCAACTCCGTGGCGGCCCAAAATCACACGGCGTCTTCACTTCCTGTGGTTGCTAAAAGCACCACATAAAAAATATTGGAGGCTACAAGTCCCATTGCAGGTACAGGATATCTATCCAACATCCCAAAAACCACAACCAATCAGGCACTTTCTTCACCAGTGCCACAATCTATTTCTTCAAACAAAGGCTCCTCCTCCGAGGAACCCACTTATATTAATAATGAAAGTGTCTACCCACTCATTCAGATTGAATCAGAATTCTGGCATTCTAACCCCCAAGAGGTATCTAAGAAAATACTTAGCCCTTCAGTCAATTTCATTCAAAACACCCACAAAAATATCCAAAAATACTATAAGTTCATTCTTACATATACCAGATCCTGCTTGTTTAAGCCCCACAAAGAAAAACAGACCCAATCAAATATCACACATACTACGGTGTGGATTAACAAAATAATCTCACCAAAAGAATGGGGAACCCATCCAGCTAAATACAAAAGACTTTCTCAACCTTTTGATCCGTAATTTTACAATTATTATGACTACCAGGCAGCATGGATGAATGCTTTCACCTTTCAAAATCAACTTGGAAAGCATTTATGGTTCATCCTCTAGAGTAAACAATTAACCTCTGAATTCCCTCAGTGATTTATACATCAATGGTAGCCTGCATATGGTCATAGAGCTGAAATCCTCCCAGCACCAGTAAAAGAAGGATATGATTATTTCTGCCACAGGTTTTTTAGTGAGCAGCAAATACCCATACTCCTCCAATTATCCCACAGATTTTATATCGCATGGATATACTCCCATAAATTTTCTTTCCACAAGCTAGAAGGACATAAAGGACTACTGTGGTTAGCCTTCCAAGGCAACTGCAAATGGTACAAAATGTGGGATTCATCTGAAGCCTATGTGCCAGCAGTAGACAAGTGGATTCTATCTCATCCGTTGTATCTAGCTATAACAGATGCTGCCAAAATTTTATTTTTATAACAAAAGTTCATTGCAAATGCACAACTAGCCGGTTCCAGTAGCAGGCTTGATTTTATTCAGCAAATGAAAAAAATTTTTGATTCCCTCAAGACACAAATTTCAGGTCAACAAAATCAAGTATCTTCATTTGAAAAATCATCATCATCATCAGCAGCAGCAGCAGAAGAAGAAGAAGAAAAAGAAGAAGAATAAGAAGAAGAAGACCCTGATTTAATGTTCTAAGAAATTAATCAGAAATTACATCAGCGTGACAGCACAATGACATCACAATTGACAGCATCCATGACATCAGCTAGCACTTACTACTAATGACATCATGGATGACATTAGAAAATACTATGTAATTTTTAGTTTTTGGTTATAAATAACCCCCCATATCACTTGTAAAACACACACCTTACACTACCAATTGAGAAAGAATTCTCACCCTCTCTCTAGAATTGGTTAGAGCTCTCTCTCTCTAAGTATATTATTATAAGTTTTTAACTTGTATTGTCATTTTTTTAGTTTAAATAACAATCAAGTTTTTATTTACTTTACTCTTGCTCAAGTTTACATTTATATTACTCTGTATTATGGTTAGTTAAACCACCTAATTTACTTTATCGCATTTTATTTAAATGGTCGGCTCTGCCCCATATATTTATTTGTCTGCACTCTAATTTACTTTATTTTGCATGTTTAATTATATTATTATTTCTTGCACTACTAGAAATTTGGCAAAAACCGACCACGGTCAACCAACCAATTTTGGTCGGTCAAAAGACCGGCCAAAAAGAGATCAAAGTTGGTTTTTCAAAATATTTTATTTTTAATTTATTTTTACGAAACCGATGAACTTTGGTTGGTTTTCTTTGGCGCAAAAATGCGGGAAATTATTTTTAAGTCCCGTGAAATTTATTTTTCAAGAAACGGACCAATTTTGGTCAGTTTTTCATTTAAAATAAATTAAAATTAATATTAAAAAAACCGACTGAAATCGGTCGGTTAATTCAGCAGGTCATTTTAAAAAACTGACAGAATTCGGTCGGTAATTTTATTTTTTAATAAAACCGACCAACTTTGGTTGGTTATTTTCGTGCGAAAATACAATTAAAGAGTATAAATGAAATAAATGACAGTCTTAAAATAAAATGCACAAATAGTCTAGTAGTAGAATAGTATCCTGCCACAGTACAGACCCCGGTTCGATTCCCAAATAGTGCATTGTTTAATTACATAATTAAAATAACGACCAACTTTAGTCGGTTTTTTCGGCAATTGTTGTTTTTTTTAATTTAATTGACCGACCAAAGTTGGTCGGTAATTTCCGACCAACTTTGGTCGGTATGCCCTTCCGATC
>AWOL01S0012674.1:0-20824 GCA_000715115.1 Nicotiana otophora
GATCGGAAGGGCATACCGACCAAAGTTGGTCGGTAATTTCCGACCAACTTTGGTCGGTATGCCCTTCCGATCTTTAAAATACCGACCACATATTAATGGTCGAGTTTTGGACGATTATTGGCCGTTACCGACCAACTTTGATCGGGTTTTTTTTACGGTTTTTTCCGAATTTCTAGTAGTGAATTGCTTCCTGTCCTTACATTTATTTATTTTTTCCCTAATCTTTTAGGGCCTCGCTTCCGGTCCCCTTGGTGTGTATATATATATATATATATATATATATATATATATATATAGATAGATAGATTGATTGATTGAGGGAAGCTGAAAGTAAACTGGAAGTATATGAAAATGGATAGAAGCATTGTGCAACATTGATTGGTTGTAAAAAAGATACAGATGGGACTGATCTCTAGATTGGACGCTGAGCTTGAGAAATAGAAGGAGAAGGTGAAACAATTGAGGAGCAAATTGGTTAGGTCCAATGCTAGAGAAAATGTGCTTTGGTGTATTATCTTATGTAGTTTTATTATAGGTGTAACATCTAGCATGCAACTTGACTGTTTGAATCAAGGTGTACGGCAGTTGTCATAGGTGTTTAATGTGTTATCGTAGAACCTTTTGTTTATGTAATTGTAGAACCTTCTACTTGGATAACCTTTGGTTTATTTAATTGTAGTACATGTTGACGTATAATGTAAATTTTGTTATGAAATTATGCATAGTTTGATTAATATTTAAAATTTGGTTGTGTTGTTTGCTAAGTTTGGCTGTGGTTGGCATTTACGTGCAACCATTAAATGAAGTGTGGTGCTTCATGAAATTCTGGGTTTTTCTTTTGTCAAAAATATAGTTCTGATTGGCAGCTTATACATCTTCTTCTTCTTCACATTTATTCAACTTTGTTCTTCCGGACGTTAGATATGAACAAGACTTAAATACTATTTTCATGAATTTGAAATTTCTACCTTAGCTTTAGGATGCATGTGTGAGTCCTTCAAATGCGAGCAAGAAGCAACGGATGCTTTTGCAAAATATACAAACACGGGTTAATATTAAGCTTAATATTTCACTAATTGAGATAAACGTACTTAAACATAGCTACAAGTCTAGAACATAATCAAAACATAAAAGCACGTAAAACATAACTAACATAGATTGAAGAGATGTAGTTCTTTCTTCATGTAATTTTATCGGACAAGTTTAGGTGACAAACTGTAACGACCCGGGCGGTCGTTTTGAGAGTAATAGTCCCGATTCTCTATTTATTATTTTTCTCGTACCTTTTCTGCTTATGTGACTTGCCGGGAGGTTTTGTTTTTGGTTTCGGAGTGTTTTGGGACACTTAGTCCCTAAAACGGGAGTTTAAGTCTTAGGATTTTTGACCGTAATCGAAACTATGTGAAGACGACTCCGGAATGGAGTTTTGTCAGTTCCGTTAGCTTCGTTGGGTGATTTTAGATTTAGGAGCGTGTCAGGATTGTGTTTTGGAGGTCCGTAGCCCATTTAGGCTTGAAATGGGGAAAGTCGATTTTAGATTTGGGCCGGTAGTGAAAATTTTGATATCGGGGTCGGATTCCAATTCCAGAAGTTGGAGTAGGTCTGTAATATTGAATATGACTTGTGTGCAAAATTCGGAATCAATCGGATATGGTTTGGTTAGTTTCGGCATCGATCGTCGAATTTGGAAGTTTTAAGTTCTTCAAGTTTGAATCGGAGGATGATTTATGATTTTAGCATTGTTTGATGTGGTTTGAGGGCTCGACTAAGTTTGTATGGTATTTTAGGATTGGTTGGTATGTTTGGTCGAGGTCCCGGGGGCCTACAGGGACCTCGGGTGAGTTTCGGGTGCTTAACGGATTGAGTTTGGGACTTATGCAATTGTTCGAACTGTTGCACCTGGTGTAATTGCACCTGTGCACTTTGGGCCGCAGGTGCGGCTCCGCAGAAGCGTCCATGGAGCCGCAGAAGTTGTTTTGACCGTGTCCAGCTGGGACTGCAGGTGCGGCCATAGATCCGCAGAAGCGGAAGAGGAGCGCAGATGCGGGCTTGCAGAAGCGGCCTTTGTTCGTAGATGCGGACTCAGTCCCACTTAAGTGATTTTCGCACCTGCGATGGGATTTCCACAGGTGCGGTTGAAGGCTTGTAGAAGCGAGATTTCTGGGCAGAAAAGAGGAAAAATCGAGGGTTTGATTTATTTCTTTATTTTTGGATTTGGGAGCTCGGGAATTGGCGATTTTTCGAGGGATTTTCAGAGAGAGCTTTGGAGTAATGATTCCTAACTCATTTTTGGTTGTATTTCATTAATCTATAGTTGTTTCCTCCATTTAGTTTCGAATTTTGATTGAAAAGTTGGGAAAATGGGGGGAAATGGGGGAAATTTCCCTTACCGAATTTCCAAGTTTTGATTGAGATTTAAACATCGAATTTAGTTAATTTTGGTACGAGTGAACTCGTGAGTGAATGGGTGTTCGTATTTTGTGACCTTTACCCGATTCCGAGACGTGGGCCCGGGTAGACCTTTTAGGGCGAATTTCAGAATGTTTGTTAAAAAATAGATTTCATTAATTAGATAAGTCTATCATGGTTGTATTCATGATATACAATTGTGTTTGGATAGGTTTGGGCCATTCGGAGTCGGATAATCGAGGAAAGGGCATTGTAACGGATTGATTGAGCTTGACTCGAGGTAAGTGGCTTGCCTAACTTTGTGGCGGGGGGAGGGGAAATCCCCTTAGGATTTGGAACTATTGTAATATATGAGCGATGTGTACGTGAGGTGACGAGTACGTACACGGGCTAGTTGTTGTAAAACCCTATTTATTTTACTGAGCAGCAACCTGTTCTCCTTTTATTTTGAGTTATACCATCTTAATGAGTATTAATCTGTTTTCATTCTTAATTGAGTTATTCTAATATGTGTAGCTATCCTGTTTAGTCTAATATCGCATGTCTACGTACTTTAACTGCTTACTTGAACTCTGTGAAGCATGCCTAGTTGATTTCCTACTTTTTCCTTGTTCTTTATCAGTATAGTCGATGAAATCTTACTGTTAACTATTGTATTTATCGTTTGATCTGTGTATTTACTTTGGGACTATGGAACGGTATACCGGGAGATCCCCGTGTTTTGCATATTTACTTTGGGACTACGAAACGGTATTTCCGGAGATCCCCATGTCTTGCATATTTACTTTGGGACTATGGAACGGTATTCCGGGAGATCCCCTGCACATTTACGTTTGGGACTACGAGACGGTATCTCGGGAGATCCCCTGTTGTTATCTCTGTGTATTGAGCTGCTACCTTCTATGAATTCTTTCTTGTTAAATTTCAGTCTTTATTCTACTGCGATATTTCATTCCTGCCATGCTTTATTATTATATATACAAGTAGGGTCCTGACCTGACCTCGTCATTACTCGACCGAGGTTAGGCTTGGCACTTACTGGGTACCGATATTGGTGTACTCATGCTACTCTCTGGACATATTTTTCGTATTCAGATCCAGGTGCTCCTTATCAGTCGTACTGTCAGTGAGCCGAAATAGCTTTGGAGACTTCACGGTATATCTATCATGACCGCAGACCTCGGAGTCCCCTTCTACTCTTCTCCATGTCGATTATCTTCTGTATCTTCTTTTGATAGACTCTGATGTATAGAGACACTAGATTTTCCTTCTGTAGTTTGTGATTCACGATGTTCCGGATTTTGGGAATACTGTGTAGTATATTGAGGAGTTGGTTATTGTACATGCCAAGCAGCATGATATTCAGTTATGGTGTTATTGCTACAGTTAGTTGTTAAATTTATATTTTCATTTTATTTTTCCGCAAATATTAGGCTTACCTAGTCATAGAGACTAGGTGCCGTCACGATGTCATACGGAGGGGAAATTGGATCGTGACAAGTTGGTATCAAAGCTCTAGGTTCATACGTGTCGTGAGTCACAAGCCGGTTTATTAGAGTCTCGTGGATCGGTACGGAGACATCTGTACTTATCTTCGGGAGGCTATGGAACTGTTAGAAAAATTTCACTACTTTGATTCCTTATCGTGCAAAAATTATTGACTTCGAAAATTCTAAACTTTTGTATTTTATTCTCTCACAGATGGTGAGGACACATATAAGCGGATCTGATGACTAGGCACCCCGCACCCCGTGATAAAGATGCGAGAGGCCGAGGACATCCACGTGGTGCAGCCAGAGCACCCGCACGAGCTGCTACAGAGGAGCCCCATGTAGCTCCAGCTGGAGGGAAGACACCTGAGGTACCTGTTTCTGCACCAGCTCTCCAGGAGACTCTAGCCCAGTTTCTGAGCATATTCAGCACCTTAGCTCAGGCTGGATTTATTCCACTTGCCCCTGCCATATCTTAGGCCAGGGGAGGAGCACAGATTCCCATCGCCAGTACTCCAGAGCAGCGGGTTTAGGTCGACCAGGTTCCAGAGATTGCACAAATGCATTCGGTAGCTCCAGCTCAGCCCGAGGTTAGGGCAACAGCTTCTGAGGTGGAGCAGCTCAGACTTGAGAGGTACAAGAAATACCACCCACCTACCTTCAGCAGATTGGCTACAGATGATGCTCAGGGTTTTCTGGAGGAGTGTCATCGTATTCTCCGTACTATGGGCGTAGCGGAGACGAGCGAGGTTTCTTTTATCACATTCTAGCTTAGAGGAGCAGCCTATCAGTGGTGGCGTGCTTATGAATTGAGTAGTCCGGCTGAGACAGCTTCACTTACATGGAATCAATTATCGCACATGTGTTTGAGAGAGTATGTCCCTCAAAGCCTCAAGAACTCATGGCGCGCAGAGCTTGAGCAGCTGCGCCAGGGTGTTATGACTGTGTCAGAGTATGCAGTTCGCTTCAGTGATTTGGCCCGACATACACCGGCCTTGGTTGCCACAGTTCGAGAGAGGGTTCAACGGTTTATTGAGAGACTCCACCCCAGCATCCGGATTAGTATGGCCAGGGAGTTGCAGATGGATATTTTGTATCAGCAGGTAGTGAGTATTGCCAGGAGATTGGAGGGCATGCTTGCCCGGGATAGAGAGAAGAGGGAGGCCAAGAGGTCTCGAGAGACTGGTTATAATTCTGGAGCTTGTATCCCAGCAGCTCGCCATGGTAGGGGTTATGTGAGCCGCCCCGTTCATTCAGCTCTTCTAGCCGCCAGTGGTGTTCCAGCCCTTTTTAGGCCCCAGGAGCCTTATTATGCACCGCCAGTATCTAGTGTGCCTCCTGCATGGGGTGTTTCTAGCGGCCAGTCTAGCAGACCTGGCCCGAGCCAGTCACAGTAACTACGCCCTCCCAGAGCTTGTTTTGAGTGTGGCGACACTCGCCATATGGCGAGGGATTGCCCCATATTTAGGAGGGGTGCACCTCCACAGACTTCTCAGCCACAACGTGCTCCATCAGGTCCTCAAGCTATGATTACAGCACCAGCTGCCACCCCACCTGCTCAGCCAGCCCGAGGTGGAGGTCGGGGAGGTAGAGGTCGCCCTAGAGGGGGAGGTCAGGCCAGATATTATGCCATTCCTGCTCGTACAGAGGCAGTCGCGTCTTATTCTATCATTACAGGTATTGTCCCGGTCTATCATAGAGATGCGTCGGTATTATTTTACCCAAGCTCTACATATTCCTATGTGTCCTCTTATTTTGCCCTGCATTTGGGCATATCGGGGACTCTTTGAGATCCCCTATTTATGTGTCTACTCCTGTGGGAGATTCTCTTATTGTGGACAGCGTGTATCGGTCGTGTTTGATTGCTCTTAGTGGTTTTGATACCAGAGCCGATTTATTATTGCTCAGCATGGTGGACTTTGATATTATTTTGGGCATGAACTGGTTGTCTCCCCATTATGCTATTCTTGATTGTCACGCTAAGACCGTGACACTGGCTATGCCAGGTTTACCGCGATTAGAGTGGAGAGGTACCTTAAAGTATACTCCCAACAAAGTGATTTCATTTCTTACATCTCAATGAATGGTTGAGACGGGGTGTGACGCGTATCTAGCTTATATGAGAGATGTCAGTATTGATACCTTTATAGTTGAGTCAGTTCCAGTAGTGAGGGACTTTCCAGTTGTGTTCCTAGCTGACCTTCCGGGCATGCTGCTCGATAGAGATATTGATTTTGGCATTGATTTGTTGCCGGGCACTCAGCCCATCTCTATTCCTCTGTACCGTATGGCTCTTCCTGAGTTGAAGGAGTTGAAGGAGCGGTTGTAGGAGTTGCTTGTTAAGGGTTTCATTCTGCCCAGTGTGTCACTTTGGGGTGCTCCTGTCTTATTTGTGAAGAAGAAGGATGGTTCTATGCGGATGTGTATTGATTACCGGCAGTTGAACAAAGTCACAGTGAAGAACAGGTATCCATTCCCTCATATTGATGATCTATTTGATCAGTTACAGGGTGCCAGAGTATTTTCCAAGATTGACTTGCGTTCAGGTTATCATCAGTTGAAGATTCGGGATCCAGATATCTCGAAGACTGCTTTCAGGACCAGATATGGTCACTATGAGTTTCTTGTTATGTCTTTTGGGCTGACCAATGCCCCAGCAGCTTTTATGCACTTGATGCACAGCGTGTTCCGGCCTTATCTTGACTCATTCTTCCTTGTGTTTATTGACGACATTCTGGTGTACTCTCGGACTCGAGAGGATCATGAGCAGCACCTGAGGACTGCACTTCAAACCTTGAGAGAAAAGAAGTTATATGCAAAACTTTCAAAGTGTGAGTTTTGGCTAAACTCAGTGACATTTTTGGGTCATATAGTATCAAGTGAGAGGATCCAGGAGGATCCAAAGAAGATTGAAGCAGCGCAGAGTTGGCCCAGACCGTCCTTAGCTATAGAGATCCGGAGTTTTCTTGGTTTGGCGGGGTATTACCGTCGATTTGTAGAAGGTTTCTGATCTATTGCAGCACCTATGACCAGGCTGACCCAGAAGGGTGCTCTGTTCAGGTGGACAGAGGAATGTGAGGAGAGCTTTCAGAAGCTCAAGACAGCTTTTACTACAGGCCCAGTATTGGTATTGCCTACAGGTTCAGGGTCTTATACTATATATTGTGATGCATCGCGGATTGGTCTCGGCACGGTGTTAATGCAGGACGGTAGGGCGATTGCCTACGCGTCCAGACAGCTGAAGGTGCATGAAAAGTACTATCATGTCCACGACCTTGAGTTAGCAGCTATTGTTCATGCCTTGAAGATTTGGCGGCATTATTTGTACGGTGTTCCTTGTGAGATTTACATCGATCACCGGAGTTTACAGCATTGTTCAAGCAGAAGGATCTTAATTTGCATCAGATGAGGTGGTTGAAGCTGCTTAAGGATTATGATATCACCATTTTGTACCACTCTGGAAGGATAATATGGTGGTCGATGATTTGAGTCACTGGGCAGAGAGTTTGGGGAGCTTAGCATATCTACCAGCAGCAGAGAGGCCCATGGCGTTGGATGTTCAGGTCTTAGCCAGCCAGTTTGTGAGATTGGATATTTCTAAGCCAAGTCGAGCATTGGCTTGTGTGCTCTCTTGGTCTTCTCTTTATGATCGTATCAGGGAGCGTCAGTATGATGACCCCTATCTACTTGTACTTAAGGACACGGTCCATCACGGTGATGCTAAGGAGGTCACTATTGGAGATGATGGTGCATTGAGGATGCAGGGCAGGCTATGTGTACCTAATATATATGGTTTGCATGAGTTGATTCTCCAGGAGGCTCACAGTTCGTGGAACTCTATTCATCTGGGTGCCACAAAGATTTATCAGGACTTGAGGCAGCATTACTGGTGGAGGAGGATGAAGAAGGACATAGTAGAGTATGTGGCCCGATGTCTAAATTTCCAGCAGGTGAAGTATGAGCATTAGTGGCTAGGTGGGTTGCTTCAGAAGTTGGAGATTCCGGAGTGAAAATGGGAGCGAATCACTATGGATTTTGTTGTTGGGCTCCCACGGACTCCGCGGAGGTTTGATACAGTTTGGGTGATTATGGATAGGCTGACCAAGTCGGCTCATTTCATTCCTATGATGACTACCTATTCTTCTGAACAGCTAGCTTGAATCTACATCCGTGAGATCGTCAGGTATCATGGTGTACCGGTATCTATTATCTTTGACCGGGGTACGCAGTTTACATCACGATTCTGGAGAGTCGTACAGCAGGAGTTGGGTACTAGAGTGGAGTTGAGCGCAGCATTTCACCCTCAGATGGACGGATAGTCCAAGTGCACTATTCAGATACTCAAGGATATGCTCTGCGCTTGCGTGATAGATTTTGGGGGTGCTTGGGACTAGTTCTTGCCACTTGCGGAGTTTGCTTACAACAATAGTTATCAGTCCAACATTCAGATGACACTGTATGAGGCTCTGTATGGTAGGCGGTGTCGGTCCCCAGTGGGTTGGTTCAAGCCGGGCGAGGCCAGATTATTGGGTACGGATTTGGTTCAGGATGCCTTGCAAAAGGTTAAGGTGATTCAAGAAAGACTTCGCACAGCCCAGTCTAGACAGAAGAGTTAAGCGGACCAAAAGGTTCGCGATGTTGCATTCATAGTTGGAGAGCGGGTCTTGCTCCGGGTTTCGTCTATGAAGGGCGTTATGAGATTCGGAAAGAAGGGCAAGTTAAGCCCAAGGATTTATCGGTGCCATGCGATACGGTGAAATAGAGATGGGTTGAATGCCCAACACTAGGTCAATACCATAATCAATATCCCTTTTGGGTGGCATGCCCGAAAGGTCTTCTAGAAACACATCTGGGAACTCTCTGACCACCAAAACTGACTCAAAAGTAGGAGTATCAGCACCAACATCCCTCACGAAGGCCAAGTACGCCAGACACCCCTTCTCAACCATCCATTGAGCCTTCAAGTATGAAATCACCCTACTAGGAACATAATCTAGGGAACCTCTCCACTCAATCCTAGGCAACCCCTACATCGCCAATGTCACGGTCTTAGTGTGACAATCAAGAATAGAATGATATGGTGAAAACCAATCGATGCCCAGAATCACGTCAAAATCAACCATGCTAAGTATTAAAAGATCAACTCTCGTCTCATAACCCCCGATGGTCACCACACACAATCGATACACATGGTCCACCATAATAGAATCACCCACCAGTATAGATACATGAACATGCATAACTAAAGAATGAAGAGGCATATCCAAATAACGAGCAAAATATGATGATACATATAAATAAGTGGAACCGGGATCAAATAACACAGAAGCATCCCTATGGCACACTGAAACAATACATGTGATCATAGTGTTGGAAGCAACTGCCTATGATCTGGCAGGAAATGCATAGAAGCGGGCCAGACCACCACCTGACTGACTTCCCCCTCTAGCGCGACCTTGACCGATACGACCTCCACCCCTAGCAGGCTGAGCTGGCGGTGTAGCAACTGGTGTGGGAGTCCTAGTTTGGACTTCTTGTTGCACTAGACCTTTGTAATGACGGGGGCAATACTTCCTCACATGCCCCAACTCCCCACAATCGTAGCAACCTCAAACTGGAAATGATTGTGGGGCCTGAATCGGACCCTGGGAGCTAGAATAACCACTGGTAGCACCCGATGCTGACGAACCCTGAACTAATAGAGCACGATACGAGCTTTGAGCTGGGAGTGCACTGAACAATGACTGAACAAGAAGAGCACTGTATGAACTATGGCTAGATGATGAACCACGTGGAATTTGACGAGCTATCTAAATGGGCCCGAAAAGATGACCTTTGTTATAATGGGACTGACCTACAGACGAGGTACTACCAAAACCACTTAAACCAAGGGGCCCCTTGCCCTCTCGCTCCTCACGCTCAAGCCTGCGAACCTACTCTACACATCTAGCAATCTCGACCACCTGGCCAAACTTAGCATTTGTCTCGGCCTCTCGAGCCAAACTGTAGCACAGACCATAGTTGAGGCCTTCAATGAACATTCTGATCCTCTCTCTCTCAGTGGGAACTAACCATATGGCATGACGGGCCAAATAATTGAATCTCATTCTATACTCTGTACAGGGTCACATTCATATCTTCGTGGCATAGCTGCTCAAAGTCTCTATGCAGCTCCTCTCTGCGAGTCTGGGGAACAAACTTCTCTAAGAAGAGAACTGAGAACGCATGCCATGTAACCAGTGTGGTGACAGTTGGCCTACCCAACTCATAAGCCTACCACCATCTGTAGGCTGCCCCTGTCAGTTGAAAGGTAGTGAAAGCAACTCTACTGATATCCACAATACCCGTGGTGCGAAGAATCCGATGACATTAGTCTAGAACATTTTGAGCATCCTCTGACTCTCTCTACTGAACTTGGGCAGATCAAGCTTCCTAAACTGCTCCACCTCCTCTGCTCCTCATCAACCATAGGTGGACCAACCTCGGCTCGAGCAGCAATAACTGGCTGAACTGGTAACACCACTGGTGCCTGATAACCCTGAGCTAGCTGCTCTGGTGTATGGGCAGTGGGAGTTTGGGCTCCTCCCCTGGCCTGTGAGGCAGTTGGTGCAGCTGGTATCATAACTACTTGAGCCAAGACCATGCACACACTCAAAATTTGAGCCAAATCCTTCTGAAGACCAGATATCACAATAGGTATCGCCGATGTCTGAACTAGTCCCACCGGCTCAACAGTATCCTGAACCTGCTCCTCCACTGCAGCAACTTATGGCTCCACTGGTGCTGCTCTAGTTGTAGTGAGAACTCCACCTCGACCTCTACCTTGGCCTCGACCTCTCGTGGCCCTGACTTGTGGTACTGTTGTCTGATCACTTGATCATGTCCTCGCCATATGTGAGAATAGAAGAATAGACATTCAGACTTTGGAATTAATAAATTTGCATGACAAGAATGCAAGAAACTGAAATTTCCTGATAGTTCGGTAGCCTCTCAAACATAAGTACAGACGTTTCTGTACCGATCCGCAAGACTCTACTAAACTTGCTCATGACTTGTGAGACTAGGAAACCTAGTTCTCTGATACCAACTTGTCACGACCCAACTCCCACGGGAGCTGCGACTGCGCCTAACACTACTTGCTAGGCAAGCCAAGAGTTTCACAATAATAGCAAATTCAATAAAATAGAATTTAATAAACTCAATAACGAAATTATCATGATATATCTTAGAACAACAACGGTAATACTTCTACAACCATCCTAAATATCTTGTGTCAACGAGTACATGAGCACTACTGAATATCAGAATACAAGGCAAAATCTTTAATATAGTTGTCTGAACAATAGAACAGTAATAACAAAAATAAATGAAAGAGAACTTCAAGGTCTTCGGACAACATAACAGCAACCTTGTAGTCTCCCAAAAGTTGGTACAAACACAACTCTAGCAATCACCATGTCCGGAAGTACTTAGATCTGCACATGAAGTGCATAGCTTAGTATAAGTACAACCGACCACATATACTTAATAAGTAACAAACCTAACCTTGGGCTGAAAGCAATGACGAGTGCAGAAGAAACAGTTAATGACCGATATCGGTAATCAACAACAACTCAGGATATACAGGAAACAGTGTAAGTAAATAACTCAATGATATCATGTTTAGCTCGTTCACATTATAGGAATTTAGACATGCTTTCCAAATATAACAATTAAAGCCAACACAGATAAAACATTTTATTTACCAGCTAGATGTCAAATATACATGTCAACTCAATATTATCACAGTGAAGCCATCAAGAACCACACTTAGCACGCTCACGGTGCTTGGCACAAGGCCCCTCACCATCACACACAACCACACTCAGCATTGTACGGGTACCTGGCATACATGCCCCTCGCGAAAACACGTGTATACATATCATTATGCCTCCTCTCACTGCGAATGTCAGACGTCGGAGGGGCGGATCCTTGTCCAAACACTAATAAAAATCACTTAGCCCAATAGAGGGGCCTGGTGCATGCGTCGCCCCAAATAAATGACGCACTTCGACCAATATGAGCCTGGCGTATGCGTCACCTCAAAATCAATACCAAATCGGCTCTATGGCCAAAGCTCAGTCATCAACCGCTCAAGTCTCAGTTAACCACATCTCACAGTACTCAATTCAACAGTGTTACACATATGAGGAATCAACAACAAGTGAGGAATCAAATAAGAAAGTGCTAAAACAGAGATATCACACACAGATATAGCATCATGACTGAGAGTATGTGTACAATTAAGGCAAATAGCTCAAAAATAGTAAGAATAGCCCTATCATATGTCAAACAAATAGCACTAGCCTAGACTTAATTTCTAGAATGAATCAAAGCTCAAATAATCATACAGGTTTAGAAAACACGGATATAATGTGGCATGATAGAAAAACTAAATCCCATAATAGTCTTAATGCTACACCAAATCATGAGTACTGTGGTGCACGCACATACGTCTGTCACCTAGCACGTGCGTCACCCCACTACATTTCATATAACATAGTTCCCAAGGATAGTTACCCTCAAATCCAAGTTTAGATATGTTACTTACCTCAAAACGCAGAAATCACTACTCCAAAAAGCCCTTCCCACGCGAATCGGCCTCTGAGCGACTCGAATCCAGTCCAAAACAACTTAATATCATCAATAAGAGCCATAGGAAACATTCTTACATAATAAAGCTAAGATCTTTAATCAAAATCGGAAAGTCAACCTAAAAAGTCAACCCCAGGCTCGCACTTCAAAACCTGGTCAAACTCAAGAATTCTGAACACCCATTCAATTACGAGTCCAACCATACCAATTGCATCCAATTCCAACCACAAATCAACCCCAGATCATTAAATCTCACTCCCCAACAATATTGCCTAAAATCCTCAAATTCTACCTCAAATTCACCTAAACTTAGTGTAATAATCAATGAGTAATCAATATCTATCATCAAAATGGATTAAACTTCACTTACCTCTTTAATTGCAGCAAAAAGACTCCCAAATAACTCCCTTAACCGAGCTCCACAACTCCCAAAATGAGAAAACAACCAAACCCTTCGAATATATGAAGTCTGCCCGTGATTCTGCGTCTGCGGCCACTTAACCGCATCTACGGTTCCGCATTTGTGGTCTCAAGCTCGCATCTATAATATCCCTCCTTCAGCCAACCTACCGCATCTACGGTCCCTCTTGTGCACCTGCGGGACCGCTTCTGCGAACCACCTTCCGCATCTGCAAAGTCCCATGCCTCCATCCAAGTCCGCTTCTGCGCCCACTTGTCCGCATCTGTAGGCTCGCAGATGCAGCAATACCCTCGCACCTGTGCTCTTCCCCAACTCCAGCTTCACCCACTTCTGCTACTCCTTGCCTGCACCTATGATAGGTTCTTCGCAGGTGCGAATGCACCAGCTTTAGCAGCCCTTCAGCCATGCAACACAAATCCAAACAAACCAAAACCAATCTGAAACGCACCAGAGGCCCCGGGACTCCATCCAAACATACCACCAAGTCTCAAAACATAACACGAACCTACTCGAAGCCTCTAATCACATAAAACAATATTAAAACCACCAATCGCACCATGATTCAATCCTAAGGAACTAATGAACTTCCAACTTCTAAAACTCATGTTGAATCACATCAAACCAACCCGGAATGACCTCAAATTTTGCACACAAGGCCCAAATGACACAACGGTCCTATTCCAACTTTCGAAACCAAAATCTGAATTCGATATCAAAAAATTCAACTCTCAGTCAAACCTATCAACTTTCCAAAACTTCAACTTTTTAACTTTCCCCGAAGAGCTTCAAATCAACCTGCAGACCTCCAAATCCAAATCTGGACATATGCCTAAGTCCAAAATTACAATACGAAGCTATTGAAACCATTTAAACTTCATACCGGAGTCGTCTACATAAAAGTCAAACTCTGGTCAACTCTTATAAACTAGGCTTCCAACCTTGGGACTAAGTGTCCCAGTTCACTCCAAACCCTCCTTGAAACCAAACCAACCACCTCAGCAAGTCATATAATCACAATTACACAGAAGTAAGGCATAAAATATGGGTAACGGGGCTAAAATATTCAAAACGACTGGGCGGGTCATTATAGGGATAACCTTCATTTTTGGATCATCCTGAAATTCCTTATAGGTTGCAAGATATAAGCTCCTGAAATCAGACCACTAACAACAGAAATTTACTTATATGTGATCGCGGCCCATCCTTCCACGGTTGTAATTCATAAGCCCCAAAATGCTTTTTGCTCTTTGCAAATGAGCCCCAACCCCAACGATTGCACTTCACAACCCTGTGGTAAGTTATCAGCAGGTCAAAAGGCCTAGAAGTGGTCCGAAACCACCCCAAAACTCACTCGAGGTACGAAGGGCCCCGTCCAATCAATCTAACAAGTTCATATACCCTATGAAAACTTGTCCAAAGGCTCAAAACACCATGAATAACATCCAAACCAAGAATCGGCGATCAAAATCCTTCTCTTAAGTTTCAAGCATACAAACTTTGCGGAACGCGTCCAAATCACACTTAGATATTCCAGATCACAACCAAATATTGCACATGAGTTCCAACCAACCAAATAAACTTATACGAAGTCCCGAAACACCATACGAATCTCGATAATACCAAAGCCAACTCCTGGTCAAACCTATTAACTCTCTAGTTCTTCAAATAGCCAACTTTCAACAAATAGAGCCAAAACCTTCTAAGAACATCCAAATTCAAATACTAATAAGCTCAGTCCAAAATCACCATACAAACCTATTGAAACCATCAAATCCAAATTCCAAGGTTGTTTATTGAAAAGTCAAACCTTGGTCAACTCTTCCAACTCAAAGCTTTCAAATTGAGAATCATTCTTCCAAAATGATCCCGAACTTTCGAACATCAAAACAAATCATACTCGCAAGTCATAATTCAGCATATGAAGATACTCAAAGTCTTAAACAGGCAAACAAAAATTCTAAAGCTCAAAACGACTAGCCGGGTCGTTACAACTATTTCTCCACTGTTTATTGAATCTAGTTCATGGGTACCCAATCAATCATACGGTAATTACTTTGTATCTCAGAGACCTTGTCCACATACATAACATATTAGAGATTTGTGATATATCACTACATAGTCTTGGATCACTTGTAACTCCTTAACTTCACACACATACCATTAATATTTTTACGCTCTCGAGTCTCAAGGTGCACCGATTATGTTTACAACCTGCCTGAAGCTCTACTTTGGCCCCATAAATCATTTTAAATATTTATTCCCGTTAAATTATAAGGTTTCATCAAATCACTGGTTAATCACTCTACTTGGTACATGTAGAGGTACTTCAGAGTTGACTTTAATTTATAATTTTTAAAAAAAACCCAAAGGACAAAATATGACCACGGTTGTTATTCCCCATTATTTAACTTCTTTGAAAACCTATTTTCTTCTTGTAATCTTCCAAGGTTATACCTTTTGTGTGTATGCCTTAACACTGTTCTACTTACCTATTTAAGTTCACATACATCCTCCTTGTGTACCCCAATATGCATCGTTGAAGGTTGGCTTTCATTTATATCACATTCGTCATCTAGGAGGTATTCAAGGTTCACCTACCCTTCTTTTGCATATGACATGCCTCAAATATCCTCACATTGTGCACACACATGACACTTTATTTCTTATAAGTTACTTCATCGCCTTTGACACTACTATGATGGAGACCTTGTCTTGCCGAGAATCTCCAAATCTTTAGTGAAACTGAGGGTTATCTCTTTATTTTTGACTTGTTCACTTTTCTGAAAATCATGAAGGTTTTCTTACATTCTCTTTTCTAAAAGATAAATACGTCATCATTTTTATGAGTCACAAAGTGCTCGATACAGAATTTGTTGATTCACATTCTCTTATCATTTAGGTTCTTGTCATTCCTTGATATCTCGCCGCGCTAATTTGAGGTACAACCTTCCCATTTACCTTAGGACCATTGTGTTTCCTTCTCTTTATCTTTGTTGTACTAGTAAATAGTGATTGTCATAGCGAATAGTCATCCCAATACCTTGATCTACAATTTACATTTCTATTTAGGACCTTACCCTTTTTTTTCATTCTTTAGTATAATCCTTCATAAGTTCTAACACCATTCTGACAGTACCAACTAATATCATCACCTCATTTATTTTCCATGAGTTCTCATAATTTGACTGATAATTCTTGTTCACCACAGTTGTACATATTAACTTTATCAGTTCCACTATCTTTGTTACCTTAACCCACCATTCCATTAATGGAAAATCCAACAAACTTCTCAAGAAATACATGTCTAATCTTGAACCTTTAGCTTCATGCTTGTTACGTCTATATAATATATGTCAGGTAATATACAGGTCGCAAAACATATCTCAGCACAAAGTACGATCTAGAGTAAGAAGAAAGTAAAACTCCCTATATGTCCTTGTAGCCTCCCCAATATAAATGTGGCAGAAGACGCACTAATAAGAGGGACTCTACTTGACACGACTTCATAGACTTTTTAGGACTCGACTTAGAACCTAATGCTTTGATACCAAGTTTGTCACGACTCAAATCCACATTAGCGACACCTGACATACTACTGACCCGAGTGGAATATGTTTTTCCAATTCAAAATCATAACTGAGCCTTCCATAATCATACTGAGACCAAGTAAAATAAATATCTTTTCATATATGTCGTGTACCATCCGATTATTACAACTCATTACAACTATCTATAGAGTCTCTATACTAAGGAATAAAACTAAATACTTGGGTTCATGACCGACAAACATAAAAATAAGGAAACAAAATGACAGCTACCAAGAAATAAGAGTGGTGCCTCATTATATACCTTAGGGAAAGAGTCATTCTAGCTCTGTCTGCATGTCACATATCATACCTCATCCTGAAGCATGTAAAGTGAGTGTGACCCTCGAGAAGGGCCCCTAAGGGCATAGTACACCACTACGGTACTTAATAAGTGTCATAAACTCTCTCCAACTCAAGTTCCTGGGACAAGGCTTAACAAACATAATGCAACCAATGTTTGATATAAAATGGCAATAGTTATATCAATTCATGCCCTTTAACATTTTAATGAAAAGATGAATAAAATGTAAACCATGATATAAACTTCTAAGATATTTATATCAATCCTAGATATTAATAAAAATCATATAAAACTATTTAAATTGCATGAAGCCATTTAAATCATTTTCGGCTCCTCAGGCCTAACATAATAAAATCATTCTTTATATTTCACCGAAATTACTATACCATCACCGACACAAGAAAGTCAACAAGGTTATGTACCTAGCAGCAAGTATCATATATCCTACTTTCTCAAATCGTCTCATCTTAGTCCCATACGCATCCATTCAGCCATTAATAGCATAAAATAGTACTCTCTCAAAGGAGAGCACTCTAATGTAGTCTATGCCACAAAGTGGCTATCTACACCTACACTGACATGTGTAGTTTTATGACAACGAATATGATATATTCGAAGTCAATCTTGATGAACACAAGTAGCTCACAAAATATTCGATATCCCAAAAATTAGAATAATAGCGTAATAGTTTCAAAGGATCTATTTTTATCAAATCATAGCTCATGGACAAACTAAACATAATCTTTTTCAAGTTAAAGCTTTTAGAAATTTAACATCTATTTTCTAAAGTTACAACGAGTGATATCCATTAGTCAAGTTTCAAATGAAATACTGTAACGATTTGGCCGGCCGTTTTGCGTACTTTAGCTCATTTCCCCTATTTGATGTTTTACTTATGTGTATTTGAGAGTTCGTGACTTTTTGAGGTGGTTGGTTTAGTTTCGGAGTGAATTTGGACACTTAGTCCAAAGGTTGGAAGCTTAAGTTGAAAGAGTTGACCGGAGTTTGACTTTTGTGTATACGACTCTGGAATGGAGTTTTGATAGTTCCAATAACTTAGTATGATGATTTTGGACTTAGTTGTATGTTCGAACATGGATTTGGAGGTCCGTAGGTTGGTTTGGTGCCTTTCGGCGAAAGCTGGAAAGTTGAAGGATTGGAAGGTTGATGGGTTTAATGGAAAGTTGACTTTGATGGTATTGGGTTTGGATTTTAGTTTCGGGAGTTGGAATAGGTCTATTGTGTCATTTGGGACTTGCATTCAAAATTTGAGGTCATTCAGAGTTGATTTGATATGGTTCGGTATGAGTTTTGGGAAAGTTGAAAGTTCATTTGTTTATTAGGCTTGAATTGGAGTGTGATTCATGGTTTTGATGTTGCTTTATGTGATTTGAAGCCTCGAGTAGGTTCGTATTGTGTATTAAGACTTGTTGGTATGATTGAATAGGGCCTCGGGTGTGATTCAGATTGAATTCGGATTCATTTTGGACTTAGAGGAATTGCTGAACAATCAGACTTCTAGTGTTTTTGCATCTGTGGTGGGATTGGCCGCAAATGCGAAGCCACAGGTGTGGTCTTTGTTAAGCAGGTGCGAGGTTGGCCTGGCTGGGAGAAGTTCGCAGATACACACATGATTCCGCAGAAGCGGATGTGCTTATGCGAGGATGGGTCGGCAGAAGCAGAGATCTGCTGAAGGAGTTGGGATCGCAGGTACGAAGGGATTTCGCAGGTGCGAGAGCGCAGTTGCGGGAGTGTGACCACAGATGCGGACCTTGTTCTTCAGAAGTGGTACCACATAAGAGGTTAAGTGACCACATGTGCGAGATTGCTGGGCAGGTTTTTATAATCGAGGGTTTGAGTGTTTTTCTCATTTTTGGAATTGTGGAGCTCGGCCTAGGGCGATTTGTGGAATGCTTTTCATCACAATTGACGAGGTAAGTGATCCTTACTCAGTTTTGGTGCTAGATATTGATTACCCATTGATTATTACACCCAATTTATAAGAATTCAAGATAAGATTTTGGGGGGGTTTGGACTATGTTATTGGAGAGTGAGATTTGATGATTTGGGGGTCGATTTGTGGTTGGAATTGGATGATTTTTTTATGGTTGGACTCGTAGAAGAATGGGTGTTCGGAATTTATGAGTTTGGTTGGGTTCCGAGATGCGGGCCCAGGGTTGACTTTTTTGGGTTGACTTTGTATTTTGATTAAAGATCTTGGCTTTATCATTTGGAATCGGTTCCTACGGCTTTTATTGATTATATGAAGTTATTTTGGCTAGATTCAAGCCATCCAGAGGTTGATACATGCGGGAAGGGCTTGTTAGAGGATTGATTTGATTTGCTTGAGGTATGTATCTTACCTAAACTTGGTTGAGGCACTAGTTGCCTAAGTTATTTGTGATAGCTACGTGCTATGGGTGCACACATGTGTTGGGTTTGAGCTCATGTGCGAACACCAGGGTATTTATCCATGCTCGGGGTAGTGCTTAGGCTATGACATGCCTTGAATTGATTGATAAGCTTTATGCTACGATGTTTCGTATATTTGTAACCATGTTGTGAACTATTTGATCCATGTTTGAGATTACATAGAGGCTAATACACTGAATGATCTTGAAAATTGCTATTTTCATGATGAGATTGTCGATTTGAGCTATGATAGAATACTTTGTATATGCATACACCTTAGCATGTCATTTATACCAGTCCAAGAGCATGAAATCTAATATCCATTGATCATATACATGTATTCTTGTATATTTCCTTCTATGTGATAAGATTTGGATTCGTTGCCTGTGACCACGCTGGGCGAGTTGTGTTGTTATGCATGTGACCATGTCGGGCGGATTGTGTTGTTATGCATGTGACAATGCCAGGCGAATCCATGATATTAATCATGTGACCACGTCGGGCAGATTATGATATATATCCTGTGACCACGCCGGGCAGACTATGATTATTGCACGTGACTACGCCGTGCAGCGTGTTAATATGGATTCATCCCCTTGGGGTTCACCCTATCATGTTTCTCTCTTGATGGTATACATGAGGGTTGAGGAAAACTGATCAGTGATTTGGTACTATATTGGAAATTCTGAGGAAAATCCTATCAGTGTTGTTTGGTTATTGTATTTCATCTTTACTTGCAATATCCATGATTATTACCTGGTTTACTTGCATATCATCTTTATATGCTGGATCATTGACTGAGGAGAGTACTTGAGTAATTGTGTGCACCAAGGTGGTTTATTCTGCGATTTCATGATTTGATCATATTATTGTTTCGTACTTGTTGAATTTATGAACTGTACAAGTTATAGCAAGTATCATTTATAATTATTGCTTATATTACCTCACCAAGGTTAGTTATGATACTTGTTGAGTACATGGGATCAGTTGTACTCATACTATACTCTGCACTTAATTGTGCAGATCTAGGAGTCGGACCCAATCACCGGTAGCGGAGTTTGCTAGTTGAGTTAATCACCGAGAGACGAGGTAGAGCTGTATTTTCGACCGCAGTCTTGGCATCTCTTTTCTTATGCACTATTGTCTTTATTTCAGACAATATTGTATTTGGCCGTTCAAACTTGTAATTCCGTTTTAGAGCGCATGACTCTGTATTTACCAGTTCTGGGGGATTTATCATGTATTGATGTTATTATGCTATATTAAGGTTTAGACTTATGTTAGTTCTGCCATTTCTACTATTATGATTCATTATTGTTAAGTCCGTCTTGCCTAGCATGTGCGTTAGGCACCATCATGACTGGTTGGGTTTTTTGATCGTGACAAATACTTTTCATGAAAACAAAACTTTAGCACGCAATATTCTTTCCAATACATAAATTTTAATAAAACTTATAAAATTGCATCAAGGGTCACTTGCCATCAAGTCCTTGAAATAACATTTCTATTTTATAAAATAATAAGATCTTTTATATGTAACACAACTCAAACATATGGTGACATCTCCCCC
>AWOL01S0012674.1:23089-71289 GCA_000715115.1 Nicotiana otophora
CATAAGTACGGATGAACATTTATAATTAATTTCATGCATTTAATCAAAGCATGCTTTAGAAAAAAAATCCCTCAATAAGAGAGTGTTAATCAGCTTACCTTGAGCTTCAAGCTCCAAATAATACTACGATGCCCCAAATATTCAAACGTCTCCAAAAATTCAATATCTACAATTAGATATCTTAAATATATCAAAACATAATCCAAACTATTTATCAATATCTGTAACGACTCGGCCGGTCATTTTGTTATTTGAGCTCTGTTTCCCATTTGATGCTTCTTGTATGTTTGGTTATTGTTTTGTGACTTGCGTGGATGGTTGATTTGGTTTCGGGAATGTTTTGGAGCAAATTTGAACACTTAGTTTCTTTATTGAAAACTTAAGTTATAAGAATTGACCAAGGTTTGACTTTTGTGAAACAACCTCGGATTAGTGATTTGATGATTCCAATAGGTTTGTATGGTGAATTTGGACTTAGGTGTATGTTCGAATTTAGATTTGGAGGTTCCTAGGTTGTTTTGGTGTTATTTGCCAAAGGTTGGCAATTTGAAGGTTTGGAGAGTTCCTAAGTTTGACCGAAGGTTGAATTTCATGTTATCAGATTCAGATTTTAATTTCAAAAGCTGGAATAGGTTTGTTTTATCATTTGGTTCTTGTGTGCAAAGTTTAGGTTCGTTCTGGATTGGTTAGGCTTTAATCGGACGCTTGGTTTGAAGTTTGAAGGATCTTGAACTAAAGAGAAGTTCAATTTGCATTTTAGCCTTTGGTTCATTGTAGTGATATTATCATATGGGTTTGGAGGCTTTGTCTAGGTTCGGGTAGTGTTTATGGACTTATTGGTGTGATTGGGCGGGTCCTGGGTGGCTCCAGTGAGTTTTGGACCACCCGTTGATAGTTGTAGACTTTGCTGGTGTGAAGTCCTTCTTCTCGATTGCGGAGGGCATTTTTGGTGCTGGGAAGGCTTATGCTTCGTGTTCGCGACTGAGGTGTCGCGTTCGTGTAGGATTGTGGCTGATTGGCCTTCACGTTCGTGCCATGTAGGCGCGTTTGCGTAGGAGAATGGCATGCTGGGGGAAGGTTAGAGCTAAGCCTTCGCATTCGTGTGTGTGTGATCGCGTTTGCGTAGGTCTGGGAGAGTTTATGCATCACGTTCGTGGGCTGGCGGTCGTGTTCAGGAAGGTCTATTTGAGGCAGTGTTTTTTTCTGTTTCGTGAATGCGAGGCAGTGTCCCCATTCGCGCAGTGTATCACTAGGCAGACCTTTAAGTGATATAATTTTGGGTTTTTTACCCATTCTCTCATATTTTGAGCCTTAGACATCGAAAGGTAAAATTTTGGAGAGAAAATTCTCTACTATTATGGAGGTAAGTAATTTATACTTGGATTTGGCTTTATATATTGAATCCCTATGGATTTCTACACCTAAAACTTTGAATTTTAAAGGAAAATTTTGGGGTTTTGTGTATAATTTAAGAGAGTGAAAATATCATAACCCCAAACTCCCTCCGTAGGATGTCGTGATGGCACCTAGTCTCTAAGATTAGGTATGCCGATTACTATAACAATTAAACCAATTATTAACAATGCCAATTTGAAACAGAGTTTAATATGAATACCGATACAAGAGCGAAATGAGCCTACGGGGCAATAATCATAACAACATCCCAAGACTGGTAATACAGAGTCATGAACTCTAGTTAAGTACATGGAAAGATATCAAAGATCGAAATACAATATTGTTCAAGTGACAATCTGATAGTACAATATAAGGAAAGGACTCCAAGGGTCTGCGACGACCAAGCTGCTCTACCATGAATCCTTGCGATCAATAAACTAACTCTGCCCGAGTCCGATATCTCCAATACTTGGCTCTGCACAAAAATATGCAAAAGTGTAATATGAGTACATCACGGTTGGTATCCAGTAAGTATCAAGACTAACCTTGGTGGAGTAGTGACGAGGTACAAATCAAGACACTCACTAGACAAAATAACATGTGCAGTATAGAAGTATAAATCAAATAATGAAGTAAATGGTAATAAAAATCAACATGAATAAACAATAAGGCAATAGGAACACCATGAAAGTACCGTTGAAACCAAATAAGGAACTCAATGACAACCAATAAATCAAGTCGTTCTAACACAAGGTTCACAACGAAATCACTCTGTAATACTTCATCTCTTAGTCACAAGTCACGGGTCTCAACCCACCATCACATACTCACAGCACCTCGTGCCCACATCTCGAATCACAACCGCACGGACAACTCACGTGCCAATATCTCAAATGCCCGGCATGATCACAGGCTCACATTCACAATCCGCCCGGCATGGTCACAAGCTCACAATCACAATCCGCTCGGCATGATCACAGGCTCACAATCACCATCCGCCCGGCATTGTCACAGGCTCACAATCACAATTCACCTGGCATGGTCACAGGCTCAATAGCAACATGAAAACGGATAGTGCAAGAACACATGGGCATGATCAATAAAGGTCAAGTTTCATACTCCTGAACTAGTATAAGTGGCATGCTACGGTGTATGCTTGTGCGAGTGTACTACTGCAGCCCAAGTCAACAAGTAATATCAAAGACATCGAGTATCTTATCGAAGCAACAAAACAAGTCACGCAAGGTGTATTCCATACGCAAGGAAAATCACACCATCACACGAAAATCACCAACACAATGTCCCCAAGCCATCACATATCACCCCTGACATTGCCACCCTTATCTCTCTGATAGCCACCAGTATCACTCCTCTCTAACATTATCATTAGCCACCCTTATCTCTCCGATAGCCACCCGTATCACTCCGTATAATAGCCACCCTTATCGCTCCTCCCGGCCAATAACACAGTAGTCACTTGTATCACTCCGTACATTCAACAATTGTGAGATGCCACCTTTATGCCCCGCATAACAACAACGATGAAATGTCTCCCTTATACTTCGCATAACAACAACCAAACCACACAATAATTCACATGTCCTATCATCACAACAACACAACATATCAACTCGTATAACAAGTACCCATAGGCCACAACCTTTCCAAAGATCCAACGATATCAATATTTCCACAACAAATAGCCCACGACTCAACACAACGTTTATAGAATCCCAATAACAACAAAATGAACGGAAAAGTAACTCAACAAGGAACAACACCCCCTTTAAACACAACTTCAATTAAAATAGATTAATGACTTCCGATAACCTCAATTCCAATTAATTGTTTAAGGATAAACTCAATAGTGAAAGTATTTCTATGAAATGGCAAACTTCGGATTCTAGTGTATGGATAGGCTAACAATGAAAGAGATGGCACAAACTAGTACTACGTCTAAATGCATGCGAATAACCCGGCAACAAAAGGATATCATATAACAATAATTTCAACTAAGAGTAACTCCACAATAAAAGAAATCGCATAATGATAAAAGTGATAATAACTTCAAATAAAGCATATAAGAGCAAACTCGTCAAGTAAGGAACGTGACATATAACGACAACTTTAAATAAAGCATGTGATAGTAGGCATGACAAATAAAAGATATAATATGTGCTAACAATTCCAATAAGTACATGAAAGAAGCCTAAAAGTCCAAAACCGGTCAATTTTTCTCATATAAGCCCGAGTACGCATTCGTCACCTCGCGTACACGGCTTTTACATAACACAATTAGCATAAACGACTCAAATCTTAAGGGGTAGTTCCCCCACACAAAGTTAAGCAAGATACTTATCTCAAAAGCTGTCAATCAATACTCTAAAATAGCTTTTTCTTTACATTTCACCTCTACTCGACTCAAATCTAACCAAAATTGACTTAATAACATCAAATAATGCAAGAGATATCAATTCCAATAAATAAAGCTATGATCTTTACATATTTTTTTCAAAAGTCAACAAAAGTGAACCCCGGGCCCGCCCGATCAAAACCCGGGTCTAAGGGTAGATTCCGACTACCCATAACCCCACGAGTCCATATATGCATTTTGTTTCAAAACTCCGAGTCCAATTCCACTTTCAAATCTTAAATTTTTATTTTTCAAAACATAGACAGTTTCTCAAAATTCCCCCTTTGATTCTCATAATTTAGATGTTAAATCTCATCTATAATCATGTAAAATAATTGTAAATTGATCAAAATCACTTACCCAATGATTGTAGAAGAAATCCCCTTTCCAAACCGCCTCCTACCGAGTCTAGGATTCAAAATATGAAAGAATGAGCTAAATTCCCGAAATTCCAACTCTTAACCCAGTTGCGGATGTTGCATTTGCGACCAAAAGTTCACAATTGTAGTAGTTCGCAATTGCAACAAAAAGTTCGCAATTGCGAAGTACCAGCACCAGCAATCCCAAACTTTACCGAAATGATCTGAAACCACTCTGAAACTCATTCGGAACCTCCCGGACACAAACCACATATGAAGTTCAATCATAAAATACGCTACGGACCTACTCGCACACTCAAAATATTAAAAAAAAAGGTCGTCTTGACCTGATATTGACCATGGTCAAACTCCAAATTTCTTAACTTAACTAGTCTCTCGACCAATGATCCAAAATACACCCAAGCCCCTCGGGACCCCGTCAAATCATACCAACAAGTCCCAAAACATAACAAGAACCAACTCGAGGCCTCAAATCCCGAAACATAACATCAAAACCATGAATCACTTCTCAATTCAAGCTTAATGAACTATGAATTTTCTACTTCTACAACTCGCGCCATATCATATCAAATCAACCCAGAATGGCGTCAAATTTTGCATGCAAGTTCCATATGATACAACGGAGCTATTCCAACTCCCGGAATTGCAATCCGAACCTAATATCAACAAAGTCAACTCCCGATCAAACCTCTCAACCTTCCAAACCTTCAACTTTCAAACTTTTGCGAAAATACATCAAGTTAACCTACAGACCTCCAAATCCAAATTCGGACACGCGCCTAAGTCCATAATTACCATACAAAGCTATCAAAATCATCAAAATACCATTCTGGAGTCGTCTACACAAAAGTTAAATTCCGATCAACTCTTACCACTTAAGCTTCTAAAACAAGAATCACCCTTTCAAATCAATCTTGAATCATCCGAAAACCAAACCCGACCACACACACAAGTCATAATACATAATATGAAGCTGCTCGAAACCTTAAGCCACCAAACGGGACGCAAATCCTCAAAACGATCGGTCGGGTCGTTACAGAAAATTGGGAATTTGGCAGTCAATTTGGACTCAGTTTCTAAATATATATTTGAACTGGTGGAGTTATGGGTAATCAGGATTTACCCCTTGACTTGGATTTTAACCGTATGGGCCCAGGTTGACTTTTGGAAATTTGATTAAAGATCGAACCTTTATTGTTTGAGGTTGTTTCATATGGTTTTGTTTGGCGTTATTGAATTATTTTGGCTAGATTTGAGCTGGTAGGAGGTGGCTTCTAAAGGAAAGGCGATTTTGGAAAGTTGATTTGGCCAGTTTGAGATAAGTATCTTGCCTAATCTTGTGTGAGGAAATAACCCTTAGGCTTGGACCTTATTTGTTTAATTGTAATATATGTGATGCGACGTATATGCGAGATGACGAGTGTCTATGTTGGTGCTAAGTATCAAAAATGACCGGATTAGACTCTAGGCTTCTACTATGCCAGATTTGATTGTCTGCCCCTTATGATACAAGCGTAATTCTTTGTATGACTACGAGAGCTTACCTTTCATGCTAGAGATTATGTTTTAGTATAATAATTTTCTGATTTGCCAAAATGGGCATTTGTGTAATCATTTCTAAATTGATTTAGCCGTAGTCATATTTTATATGTTGAACCCTCATCCACATTTTATTATTATCATCATGTCCTTATGCACTTAGTTGACAAATTATAAGCATAAGTATTTTGATGATAATTTGGCATATTATATTATTATAATTATGGCATATGTGGACATGTTGGGCGGATTGATTGGATGTTGGCACGAGGTTTTGCCATGCGAGCATGATGATATTGTGGCACGAGATATTTGTCGTACGATTGTGATTATTGTTATGCACACGTGGCGGAATAAGGATGGATATTCTTGATTATGCACATGTGGTGGAATAAGGGTGGCATTCTTATTGTTGAAATGTGGAGTATAGGGGGAGCATTCTTGATTAAGCAAGTGAGTTCTTTATACTTGTTATGCACCTTACATGATTTCACGTTGTTTTTTACATGTTACTATATGACTATGTTATTGACTAATAATTCTTTTGTCAAACATGATTTACCTGTGTTGGGTTGATAACTCTTGTTTCGTATTATTGATAGCACCACATCTCGTTATATTTTTGTTGCTAGTTTATTTGAGATATTGCACAGGTTCTCTAATTAGTGAGGATCACATGACTTGAACCTCGTCACTATTTCACCGAGGTTAGTCTAGATACTTACTGAGTACCTATTATCACGTACTCATACTACACTTCTGCACATTGTTGTGCAAATCCAGGTACTGGAGGTAGCATACCTAGCGAGTGAGCTTGTGACTGTTCGAGAGGATTCAAGGTAGTATTGCATGGACGTCGCAAACCCTTGAAGTCCCCTTCCCTTATTTTATACTATTGTATTACTTTTAGATAGTATTGTACTTATTGACACTCATTTCATATTTTGTTTAGAGCTCATGACTTAGTATTACCTGGTTTTGGAAGTTTGGCTTATGTACCCCTCGTATTGGCTTTGTTGAAGTTTTACTCCGCTATTTATGTTAATTTCAGACTTGTTATACCTCATTTTGATGTTTTTACATTATTGTATAATTGGCTTACATAGTCTTAGAGGTTTGATACCATCACGACCATTAGTGAGATTTTTGGGTCATGATAAGTTGGTATTAGAGCTCTAGGTTCATATGTTTTACGAGTCATGAGCAATTCTAGTAAAGTTTTACGGATCAGTAGAGCAAGTCTAGTAGAGTCATGCGGATTGATACAGAGACATCTGTATATATCTTTGAGAGGCAACCAGGCTGTTAGGAAACTTCACTTTCTTTTATTCTTTATCGTGCGGATTTGTTTATTCCAAAGTTTGAATCTTTAATCTTGTATTCTCTCACAGATGGTGAGGACACGTTCTGCTGGATCAGCTGAAAAGGCACCAACGCCCCTGTTAGAGTCGAGAGAGGCGGGGGCTGAGGTAGAGGCCGAGGTGAAGCAGATGCTGCAGCTAGAGTCCTCGCTAAAGCAACAGTGGTAGAGCCACCATTAGCTCCAGACCTCCAGTTGAGAAGTAGGAGCCTGATCATGTTAAATAGCTGAGACCCGCTTGGGAACCTAAGGGGCATATTGCTACCCTTGGACTTTAGGAGAGCATGGCTCATTTTATGAGTATGTTCGAGAGTTTGGCCCAGGCAGGGTTGATTCCAGTTGCACTGGCTACTTCACTGGTTGGGGGACAAACTCAGACTCCTGCCGCTCGTACATCGGATCAGTTGGCTCTTGTTTATCAAACACTAAATGTTGCACCCTATTTTGTACAAGTTAAAACAATGTACAACTCATAATACACTACAAGGCTAGTTAAAGTTTAGAGTCGCCACCTAATATTTAAGGTACACTAGGACACCTATAGTACACTATATAATGTATGCTTCGACTATGGTCCACAAAATCGTTGAAATTCTGAGTAAGGGTTCAAGTTATCTCGATAGGAATATGTTAGGCTTTTCTCAAGATCCACAAAAATATGATTCCTACAGACTTAATCAAATATACGAGGGAAGGTTCAAAATAATAATTAATTTGTTACATACAAAGAACGGGAAAGTAGCTTGAATGAAGAGTGGTTGAACAAGGATGTCACATGGTGAAAGGTAAATGTCTATGTATGATAAATTATATACAAAAAGGGGGTGAAGTATGTGGGAATTGATTTTTTTATATATTGACAAAATGCAAAGCAAATATATAGTAACAAGTGAAGTATTTTTTTTTGTAAATTAACTAGATGAATTGCAGTTAAAGAATACACTTGAAAGAATTTGATATCTATCAAGAGATAAACTATTTTGAGTGATGGGCTAAAAGAAAAGGAAAACTTACTTTAAAGTGACTGCCATAAGTGGGAAAAAATTACCTTTGAGTAATTTTGTGTGATGAATAGGATAAGAAGTAGTTGGTTTAACATTTACATGAAAATTGTGAAAATAAATTAACGAAAGGATAATTAATTATGCCAAATGAATAATAAAATATGTTTATATTTATGTACATGTGTAGTGAAAGATAAATAATAAAATGTATGAAATGACTTAAATATTTTTTAAAATTGGTGCGCAAGATATAAAGAGTACAATTCAGTATTTTAAAAGAATAGGTAAAGCGAGAAGCTAGCGATGTATATAAGACTAAAGTACGAAATTTAATAATGGATGATAAACAATTCAAGACAAGGTTAAAGGATGCACGAACACTATACCTTGCACTTTAATTTAATGAATGGAATATGAAAGAATTTTGTTTGATATGAATGAACAACTATAAGAGGTTGTTAAAAAAAGAAAAATATAAGATGACATGTAGTGATGAATGAGAACATTTGCAAATTGACCAAATGAATATCAATTAGATAATACACTTTAAAAGAATTTGATTCGCATACGAAAGATTAACCATTTGAGTGAAAAGCTAAATGTAAAAAATAAAATAAAAATTCACTCTAAATAATTAGCACAAGGTGGAAAAGAATCATATTCGTGTACAACAAATAAGGCGAAGAATAAATTTGATGAATAAAAAATGAATGTGCTAGATGAAAAATATGTCAACATGTTTATAACATTGAAAATCATCGCATCAATACAAAGAAAACATTTGCGCCAAAAAATGAATTATCACTTCAATGAATAAGCAAAGGCCAACTTTAGAATCGTGGTCTTGCAACGCAAATTATATGAGTCAAGCCCAAATGACTACAAGGCCTAAATTTTTCAAAAAATAATACAATAATCCGACCATAATTTCCTACTTAAGTTGTGTCAATTAAAGAACAATTTACATATAAAGTGATTCGAAAAGGTGCTCATACAATTGTAAGACAAAAATAAAATTATTTATTTATTTTTTGAAAGATGACATATTTCATTTTTTTATGTCTAATTTAACTAATTGGATGTATGTCAATCAAAAATCACATTATGAATGTATTCAACGACTTAGCATAAATGCACAAATTTATGAACTCATGTAACATACAATATTATGGATTAACCCGATTATGGATTAACCCGATTATTAACTAGATGCAATTCCCTAAGTGTTTAGCAAATAGATAATATTAAAGCAAGCAAACAAACACATCTATCTACTACTTTAATATACTTTACGTTTTGGGTACATCCAAGAACGGAAAGTGCGAAACGATGAATTTGACGGGAGTTTTCATCTTCGAATGTCGTCTTCCAAAAGCGACTCCACATAATAGTACATCGCAAGACAAGATAAGTAAATCGTTAGTAAAATAATATGTAAGAGTCAAATTAATAGAATGACATGTTTTGAAATAGTTTTTGTTTTAAAAATGTTTTTGAAAAATTATTCTTGAAAATGATTGAAATATTTGTGTTTTTTTTTTTGAAAGATTGTTTATAAAATATTTTTGGAAAAAGGTTTTTGGAAAATAGTTTAAAAATACTATAGGAAAATACTCTTTTGAAAATAATTTAAAAAATATTTTTGGAGGCTTGGATGATGTACGTTGTATAGCAACAAGACATTAAAATGCGAACACCGACATGGTTGCAACTCCGGCGACCAACCGTGTTATCTTCTGAAACACGAATATTCACATTCTCATTTTTTATTTTTCTTTAGCTTTCGTCGTCGCCTCATTAAAATATATTGCTCCGGGTCCGACGGCCGTTGTAGTATCTTGTCCTTTTATCAGTTAGAATATCATCACAAAGCCTCAAAATTTTATGTCTTTTCATTGGCCGATATGTAGTATCTGTTCGAATCTGCAAAGATTAGCAAAATGGGGTCAAGACGTCAACAACATCACGCACCAACAATTATTAACTCCATAATCACTGCAGCAGAGGAAATGCCCCAAAGGGATAACAGTACGGGTGATGGAACCAAATCCCAAGCAATAACGAGGCCAGATTAAATAGTGCCATTTTCAAATCGGGACAGCAAAATAAACAAGCAGAATACAAAGCGAAAATACAAATGGCCAGCAATGCAATGTAGTATCCAAAGGTTAGAGCCAAGAAAATTAACAGTCAATAATGAGATCGACCAACCAAAGAACAAGCAGAAAAACCAACAGAAAGAGCCCGTAACGCATAGTCGCCGGAAAGCATAAATCTGGCCAAATAGGGGTCGCCGGAAATTGTAAGACAAATCGACCAGCACAAGTAAACCATTCCCTGATGTGGTATTAGACCCCCAAACAAAACAATAAACGAACTTAGAAGAAAGAGAGCCGCCGGAAAATCGAAGATCCGGCCAGATCTGTGAGGGTCTGCATTTACAGATCTGTTTTTGTAAAGTGGTCGCCGGTAATGGCCGTTTGGCGTTTGCTGGTGGTGCGACGGCGTAGCAGTGGCAAGGGAGGAGAGAGAGGTGGTCGCCGCCTGGCCGGTCATCACCCCCGGCGGCGGCGACTGATGACACAGGCAGCGTTTAAGTGAGAAAGAGGGAGCGAGGGGAAGGGGGAGGCAGCAGTGACTGTCGCCGTCGCCGGTCACCACCTCCGGCGAGGCAGCAGCCATGAGAGCTGGAAAGTATGGGGGATTTGAGAGAAATGGGGGGTTTGGGCGGCTGTCTCTCTAATTGAGAGAATGAGAATGATGTTGTATTAGGGTTAGCCTTTTAAAATCTGACGTGGGAAAATAAATAAGTGGGGTGTGTAGTGCGTAGGATTGAACAAAGACCCTCTTTTACCCATTGGACAAAGAATACCATTATTGTTTGCTTATTGCCCAATGTATAAAATTATTGATTAGTCATGCCAAAGGTCACATCATATGCGTTCTCACGTCGGATGTTGACGGGACATTAGATTTGACTAGACTCGATCCGTATTTTTGAATTAAATTCTATCGACTTTCAAATAATTAAAAGATTATATTGTAAGAATTGAAAAATATTTATTTAACTGAAAAAATATTATTTAAAATGCCAACTACTACAACGGTGTTGTGGTAATTTTTTTTTTGAAAGACAATAAATTGATAGAATATCATAATATTTAAAAAAAAATAGGACAATAATCAATATACTGTTTGAAATTTATAACAAAAAAACACAAAAAACAGTAGTATTAAACTAATTGCAACAAAATGATAGAAATTTCAATATTTTGGAAAAACAGAAATAATTATCAATAAAATTGCATTAAAGCTAAATAATGTGTAAAAACTACATTTTTATTATTTTTTGACTAAGAAGCCTGTAGAAGTTAATTTTTAAATACGGAGGGTCAAAATTGCGTGTCAACACCGAGTGTTATGATGGTGCAGCCAGTAGTTGCAGTCCAGCCTAGGGTAGGTCCAGTTGTGTTTGCTGAGGAGCAAAAGATGTTTGAGAGGTTTTAGAGACTTTGTCCTCCCCATTTTAGTACAGGGACTTCTGAGGATGCACAGGGTTTATTGGATCAGTGTCATTGGATTCTGCATACCTTGGGTTTGGTGGAGTTGAACAGGGTCTATTTTACCACTTTTCAGTTGACGGGGTCGGTATACAGATGGTGGCAGACTTATGAGGCGAGTATGCTAACTGGTGCAGCACCACTTACATGATCCCAATTTTTGATATTTTCTTGGCGGAGTTTATTCCACAGACCCGTAGGGACAAGTTACGTAGCAAGTTTGAGCATTTGTGCCAGGAAGGTATGACTGTAAGCGAGTATGCTATGAGATTTATAGAGTTATCACACTATGCAATTTTTTTGGTTTCTACTGAGAGAGAGAGAGAGAGAGAGAGAGAGACATAGTTCGTAGATTTGTTGAGGGACTCACATATAGCCTCATATTTGGGATGGCACGAGAGATGGAGACTGAGATTGCGTTTCATCAGGCTGTGGAGATTGCTAGAAGGTTAGAGCGTATCCGCTGGCAAAAGAAGAAGGATAAGGAGGCTAAGAAGCCTCGTGGTTTTGGGGGATTTAGTGGCTCCTACTCTAGGGGCAAGGCCCGTTATGGTAGAGGCTTTGTTAGTTGACCAGTTCAGTATGCACTTCAGGTTTTACGTAGTGATCTAGCTAGCCATGGGTTTCAGAGAATCGTACCGAACAACCATCCTTCAGTGCACCTCATGCATGGGCTTTCTACAACGATTATTCTATTCGTCTGGGAAAGACCTAGTTTTAGCAGCCACATCAGCAGAGAGGTTGTTGTGAGTGTGGTGATACTAGGAATATGGTGAGAGATTGTCCTAGACTTCGGATGAGTATAACTCAGTAGGGTACTCAAGCTATGATTTCCACTCCAGATGCTACTCCACCTACATAGCTGGCTAGAGGTGGGGGCGGGTGGGTAGAGGTCGTCCTAGAGGGGGAGGCTAGGCTCGTTGTTATGCTTTCCTTGGCAGGACTGAGGCAGTCGCATCAGATATAGTTATTACAGATATTGTTCTGGTCTGTTATAGAGATGCTCAAGTTTTATTTAATCCGGGTTCTACTTATTCGTATGTGTCATCCTACTTTGCTTCATATTTGGGTATGTCTCGTGATTCTTTGGCTACTCATGTTTATATGTCTACACCCGTTGGGGATTTATTGTGGTGGATCGTGTATACTGTTCTTGTGTAATTCTATTGGGGGATATCATAGTAGAGTTAATATTATGTTGCTTAATATGGTGGACTTTGATGTGATTTTGGGTCTGGATTGGCTATCTCCGTACCATGCTATTCTTGATTGTCATACTAAGACCGTGATGTTTGCTATGTCGGGGTTGCCGAGCTTGGAATAGAGGGGTTCACTTGGTCATATTCCTAGTAGGATGGTCTCTTTTCTAAAGGCTCAGCAGATGGTTGAAAAGGGGTGCTTGGCGTACTTGGCCTTTGTTAGAGATGTCAGTACCGATACTCCTGCGGTTGATTCAGTCCTTATAGTGAGAGAGTTTCTAGATGTGTTCCCTACAGACCTATCATGCATGTCACCCGATAAGAATATTGATTTTGGTATTGACTTGGCACCGGGCACTCAGCCCATATATATTCCACCGTATCACATGGCTCCAGCAAAGTTGAAGGAATTAAAGGAACATTTGAAGGAATTGCTAGATAAAGGTTTCAACAGACCGGGTATTTTACCTTGGGGTGCACCAGTACTGTTTGTGATGAAGAAATATAGTTCTATGAGAATATGCATTGACTATAGCTAATTGAACAAGGTTACCATCAAGAATAAGTATCCACTTTCATGCATTGATGATTTATTTGATCAGCTTTAGGGTGCTAGGATGTTCTTCAAGATTGACATAAGATCCGGGTGTTAGATCTAAGTTTCAATAATGAAAAATAATATTATTCTTATTGTAGGTATCGAAGGTCAAGCAGTTCTCACGACAAGAAGCAAAGCCTAAAGAAAGGAAGTGAAGAATGTCCAAGAAAGCAATGGAAAGTCTGAATCAGCAGAAGATCAGGTCTAATAGAAGCCTGTCCAGGGACGCAATCCATGATTTCCAAGGAAGAAAGATCCAAATCAGCAGAAGATCATCGAACCTAAAGATTTGCTTGGATTATCAATCAAGCCCTCGAAGGAAGATTATGCCACGCCTGAAGATCCACACAGCTATCAAATCATGTCTTCAAAGGAAAGCCATTTACACCTACCATGACTCAACGATTAGCCATTGTGAAGCTCTACACTTATTCTTAGAAAGAATCGTCAATCGATATTCATTCCAAGGATAAATTTCTTTGGGTGCTAATCTCTCAAGATCTGTATCAATCAAAATTCAAAGCAAATCTTCACTAAGATATATTTATAGTCCAAGACCAAGAAGAAAAACACATGTTTTCGTCTAACCAACCTCAAGCTCTTTGTTCTACTATTTACAAGCATTGTATTTCAATTTGAATTACCGTGTAACAATCAGAGAGAAGAAAGAGAGAAAAATATTGGTGACGCATTTTATCAAAAGAGTTGAGAGTTACTTTGCATAAGAAATCAGTTGATGTGTATAAGAAGTTCGCTAACGCAAGTGTACTGAGAACATCAAGGAGCTCTAGAGAGAGACACATTAAATCCAAACCAGTAAAAAATATCATGTGCCATTTAATTTTCTTCATCTTTTACTCTCCACTTTTTATCTGTTTCACTCATCCCTAATTTCTAAGTTGAGTAACTGGTAAACTAGTCGACTAGTAATCAAAAATTAAAAGGAAAAAATTCACCCCGCATCTTGTACTTTCACTTGATATCAAAGCAAGGTCTCTGTAATGACCCGATCGATTATTTTGAGATTTAGCATGGTGTTTAGTGGATTGAGACCTTGAGTAGCTTTACATTATGCATTATGACTCGTGTATATGGTTGGTTGGTTTCAATTTTCGAAAGGTTCGAAGTTGATTTAGGAGAGTAATTCTCAATTAGGAAGCTTTAAGTTGGAAAAGTGGACTAAGGTTTGACTTTAAGTAAACAATCTCAGAATCGGGATTTGAAGGTTCCTATAGGTTCGTAAGGTGATCTCATACTTGGGCATATATTCGGGTTGAGTATCAGGTAGTCCGGGAGCGATTCAGCACTTATTGTCGAAAGTTTGCATTTAAAGGTTCTTGAATTTGCTAAGTTTGACTTGGACTAAGCTTTGGTGTTATCAGACTCGGAGTAGTGTTTCGGGGCTTTGATAGGTTTATTTAGTTAATCGAAACTTGTGTGTGAATTTTAGTTGTAATTCAGAATGTCTAAGTCTTATTCGGACACGTTCTGCATTTGAAGGCTTGAAAGTTAAGAGAAGAATTTTGATAGTCGATTCTTGGTGTTGATATTATTCATGGCGTTTCGAGCATTTGGATAAGTTTGAATAAAGTATGGGGACTTGTTTGTATGATTGGATGGGGTCCGGAGGGCCTCGGGTGTGTTTTGGGATGCTTTCAGACCATTTCCCTTTGATTTGCAGTTGCTAGTTTCTGGTGTCAGTGGTATACATCTGTAAGGCCCCGTAAAATATTTCCTAAAAACCAGGGTTCGAACTTTTTGGATTGCACAGCGCGCTGGGGAGTTGAAGGAAAATATGTTGCAGAGTTAGGCATTTCTGCGGCCCATTATGTGCCTGCATAATCACTCTGCGGGCCGCAGAGTGAAGCAGCTAATTGGGCCATTTTTTATGTCAATTTCGCAGCCAATTATGCGACCGCACAACCATTTCGTGGGCCGCACTTTTGTCGCACAATTAGCCTTAGAATTTTTGCAGAGGGAGGTTCTGCGGCGCATTATGCAACTGCATAACAGGTCTACGGGCCGCATAACTATCAAAGATTCAGACATATTTTTTCCAGTTTTTAGCACCAGATTATGCGGCCGATATGCGGACCGCATATCAATTCTCCGGTCGCATATGTGACCTCATACCCTGTTCCGGAGCTTCATTTTTGGTTTTTATAACTCGACCCTACTTCGTTATATATACGCAAAGGACCATATTTTGAGCAAAAAACTGACATTTTTAGAGTGAGAGAGTGATCTTCAACAAATTGTCCTTCAATTCTTGCTCGAATCTTTGAAGATTAATAAGAAAAACTCACTAGGTCTTCATCCTAAAGGTAAGAATCTATGTCCTAGCTCTCAATTTCGAAAATTTATAAAAATGGGTAATTAGCAAGACAATTCTTGGGTATGGGAGTTGTTATCTTGCATGCATGTGATACCAAAGAACGTGGGAATGTTGTGAGCTAAAAATGGTAGAGAATGGGTTGGGAAATGATGGAATCTTTCACAAAAGGGCCTTAAAAACCTTAATGCACACTTAGTGCTTGTTAATATGCTCAAATGAGCTAGAATCATGATCATCTTCCTAATTTTAGTTCAACTTATTATATTTCTAAAATAGATTGAAGTTGCTAAGAATTCCGGAACGTTTTAAAAGTTTAAAGAAGCTCAATTGAGGCATGTTGGCTAAACCCCCTTCTTCTTAGAATCGAATCCCACGGTGTTCGTGTAATTGGTGTAAGTCCCAAATTGATCATAATAGAATCGGCTATTCCAAATGTGCTTGTGTTGAAGGATATATGCTCAATATGTATTGTAAATGCTTCATCATATCACCTTATCATTGAGAATGTGTTCAAAACATGGAATATCTGTTAAAAATGTTAACATTTCAAGTCAAGATCGAAATAAAGGTTGTTATGCCAAATTGTATGAAAAGTCTCTATGTGCCTAAGATTCCCAAATTGCTCGTATGTGAATTTAATGTCTTGAATGGAAAACCTTATTGTTGTTGATAATAATAATGATGTTTGAATGTGGAAAAGGGAACTGGAATTATGAAATACGGCCAAGTGCCAAGAATGACTTTATAATTGTGGCCACTAGTGCCAATGAATCGAAAGGATATGAAAGAAGTATGTTGTGAGATGGTTGACTGAAGAAGGTAATGTCTTGGGTGAGACGGCCTAGCTGATCGGGTCGTGATCAGACGCCATCCCGCACATATGGTGGTGACTGTGCTGGAAATTATAATGAAAATGTGGTTATAGTTGATGTCTCAAATGAGACGATCTAGCCGATTGGGTCGTGATCGGACTCCGTATAAGAATACGGTGGTATTAAAAATTATGGTATATCGGCACTAAAGATCACCTAACCTAATAACATGAAAATTGACTTGATAACTTATGTGATTCTTAACTTGATGTTTTAGTATTATTCATTCTATTGAGATGGTGTTTAGTTTTACATACTAGTACTATTCGACAGTACTAACGTCCCTTTTGCCGGGGGCGCTGCATCTTTAAATGAGTGCAGGGGGTTCCATAACAGGCATTGTTGATCAACGATAGTGGTACATCCTCTTCCCAGCAGACTTGGTGAGCCCCACTTCATCCCAAGGTCACGTATTGTATCTTTTATTTATATTATTATCATGTCTCGAGGTATAGCCGGGGCCTTGTTGCCGGCACTATCATAACACTCTTTTGTATCTTTTTTAGAGGCTACGTGGACACTATGTGGGTTGTACATGGGTGCTAGAAAAGTCAAACAAGTTATTTTGTATTTTGATCACTTGTTCCACTCAAACTATAAGAATATGTGTATTTTGAGACTTTAAAAAAATAAAGTAGCAAATGGTAAGGATTGGTAAAGCAATCATGATCACTTTATTGTTTTATTAATGAAAATATGTATTCTCTTTATTCATAGATGAGTTTGGGTAGAAGGAAATCCAACAGGCTTACTCGACCGGGTTCACTCGGTTGAGCGGCGGTCGCGCTCCCCGAGTTTGGGGCGTGACAAACTTGGTATCAAAGCCTAAGGTTTTAAAGTGTCTTAGGATGTCTCGGAGCCGTGTCTAGTAGAGTCCTTCTTATTAGTGTGTTGTCAACCACATCTATAAGTTGGAGGCTACTTGGACATTTAGGAATAATACCCTTCTTTAACATTCTAGATCGTGCGATGAAACTGGTTATGAAACTGTTCCTCCTCTAACTCGTGCATCCCTTTAACTTTAAGTACATGGCACCTAAGAAGAGAGCAAGAACTGGCCTAGGAGCCAGTGCCGTCTCAGGAGTGGCAATTGACCCTTTATTTGGTGATGTGAGTAAATACCCGCGGGGTGGGGATAATCCCCCGACTGGTACACTGCCTGATTCCACTGCACCTGACCATGCCACACTAGTTCCTGCACCTACTAAGGGTGCAGCGGTTCCTCCAACTGATATTCCAGTTCCACCTCCAGCCCAGCTTCTGGTTCTGGTATTTTTGACGGGGATCTTAGGGAAGCTATCTAGATGCTTACATAGATAGTGGCTTCTCAAGCCCAGAGATTAAATGTTGCACCCACTTCTTCTAGCCAACAAGGAGATTCTGGTGGTTCCAGGGTGAACAGGTTTCTTTAGTTGGATCCTCCGGCATTCACGGGTGCTAATCCCGAGGAGGATCCACAAGACTTCATTGATGTGATGCATAAGACTCTCCGAGTTATGCGCGCTGCCGAGACAGAGGGAGTGGAGTTGGCCTCCTACCGCCTGAAAGGGGTGGCCTATTCTTGGTTTGAGCCGTGGGAGGACTCTCGGGAGGAAGGGATCCCTCCAACGAGGTTGAGTGAGTTTGCTGACACTTTCATGGACCATTTTTTGCCAGCCAAGACTAGGGCAGCTCGTGCCGCAGAGTTTGAGAAACTTAAGCAAGGAAGTAAGAGTGTGTGGTAGTATCACATGGAGTTCGCGCGTCTGTCTAAATATGACATTCTCATGTTGCCTACTATGGAGGCTAGAGTGTGCCGGTTTATGCAGGGCCTTAGCCCCTTGGTTATCAATGAGGCCGCTACAACTACCTTGAATTCAAATATGAACTATGGGAAGATGGTAGCATTTTCTCAAGCTATAGAGAACCGTAAGTTGAAGAACAAAATGGAGCGAGGGGGTACCTGCAAGGCCCGATCCGCGGGCAACTTTGGGGAGTCATTTGGTGGAGGAAGATCAGCTTTTAGGGGAGGGTCATCAGGGCCATCACAGTCTTTTGCTCAGTCTTCAGCCAATGCACCGCCAACAGAGCCCAGTCAGTAGCAGGGGAGTCATTTCAGGCCCAATCAGGATAGCAGGGGACCCCACCAGCAGGGCCGATCAGGAGGGAGATTCCAGCAGCAGTGGAGGCCCCTATGCCCCAGGTGTGGGAAGATGCAATTGGGGATATGCTACATGGACCTACCTATATGTTACGGGTGCGGATTGAGGGGTCATATTCATAGGGAGTGTTGTTCATCCTTCCAGGGTGCGGTCAAGGGCATAGCACAACTATCCAGTTCTGCAGCTGCTACATCTTCAGCACCCCCTCCAGCTCGAGGCACTCCAGCACCAGCAGGGAGTGGTGCAGCTAGGGGTGGTGCACATAGTTCAGGAGGACCCAACCGTTTCTATGCTATGAGTGTCGCCAGAGTGCAGAGGCATCTCCAGATGTTGTCACAGGTATATTGATTGTCCAATCTCATGATGTATATACTCTTATTGATCCTGGTTCCACATTGTCCTATGCTACCCCTTATGTTGCTATGGAATTTGGGATAGAACCAGAATAACTTCCTGAGCCGTTCTCTGTATCTACTCTGGTTGGCGAGTCTATTGTGGCCGCACGGGTTTATAGGGGTTGTGTTGTCACGGTGCGTGGTCGGGACACTGTGGCCGATCTCACTGAATTGGGGATGGTCGATTTTGATGCAATTATGGGAATGAATTGGCTTTATTCATGTTTTTCCAAACTCGATTGTCGAACTAGAATTGTGAGGTTTGAATTTCCAAATGAGCCAGTTGTTGAGTGGAAGAGGGATAATGTAATGCCAAAAGGTAGGTTTATTTCTTACCTTAAGGCCATGAAGATGATTAATAAGGGGTGTATATATTATTTGGTCCGGGTTACGGACACCGATGCTGAGGTGCCTACACTCGAGTCTACGCAGTTGTGAATGAATTTTCAGAGGTCTTTCCTGATGAGCTCCCTGGGATTCAGCCAGACAGGGCAATTGCTTTTGGGGTTGATGTGATGCCAAGCACACAACCTATATCTATTCCGCCCTACATGATGGCACCAACAGAATTGAAGGAGCTAAAGGAACAATTGAAGGATTTGTTAGAGAAGGGTTTCATCCGACCGAGTGTGTCACCATGGGGTGCAGCAGTTCTCTTTGTGAGGAAGAAAGATGGATCACTGAGGATATGTATTGACTATCGGCAGCTCAACAAAGTCACAATAAAAAATAAATACCCATTACCAAAAATAGATGATTTGTTTGATCAGTTACAGGGTGCTAGGTACTTCTCCAAAATTGATTTACGGTCCGGGTACCACCAATTGAAGATCAGGGAGCAGGATATTCTGAAAATAGCTTTCAGGACCCGGTATGGGCACTTTGAATTTCTGGTAATGTTGTTTGGGCTAACAAATGCCCTGACAGCTTTCATGGATCTTATGAAATGAATTTTTAAGCCTTTTCTCGATTCCTTTGTGATAGTATTCATGGACGATATCCTTGTGTATTCACGAGGTTGAGAGGACCATGTCGATCATCTCAGGGCAGTTTTGCAGACTCTTCATCAACACCAATTATATGCGAAATTTTCAAAATGTGAATTTTGGCTCGAGTCTATCACATTCTTGGGTCATGTTGTCTCTAGAGAAGAAATTAAGGTTGACCCTCAAAATATTGCAGCGGTGAAGAATTGGCCTAGACCTATAACGCCAACCGAGATTCGCAGTTTCTTGGACTTAGCTGGGTATTACAGGAAGTTTGTAAAGGGGTTCTCTACTCTTGCCTCTCCGTTGACTAAATTGACTCAAAAAACAGTTAAGTTCCAATGGTTTGATGCTTGTGAAAGGAGCTTCCAGGAGTTGAAATCAAGATTGACTATAGCGCCGGTGTTGAACCTGCCAGAGGGTACAGATGGGTTTGTGGTATATTGCGATGCTTCAAGGATCGGGCTTGGGTGTGTGTTAATGAAACATGACAAGGTTATAGCTTATGCTTCTAGGCAACTCAAAAATCATGAGAAGCACTATCCAACACATGACTTGGAACTTGCGGCAGTGGTTTTTGCATTGAAAATTTGGCGTCATTATTTATATGGGGTCCATGTGGATGTATTCACGGACCACAAGAGTCTTCAATATATTTTCAAATAAAAGGAGCTGAATCTGAGGCAGAGAAGATGGCTTGAGTTACTCAAGGATTACGATATCGATATTCTATATCACCCGGGGAAAGCCAATGTTGTGGCAGATGCTCTTAGCCGGAAATCTATGGGTAGTTTAGCACACTTGGAGGCATATCAAAGGCCATTGGCCAAGGAAGTTCATCGATTGGCTAGTTTGGGAGTTCGTCTTGCAGACTCTAGTGAATAAGGGGTGATTGTACAAAATAGGGCTGAATCATCACTTGTTGTGGAAGCCAAGGAGAAACAGTACAACGATCCATTGTTGGCATAATTAAAAGAGGGAATTTATAAACATAAGACCATGGCCTTTTCTCTTGGCATGGATGATGGTACACTAAGGTACCAAGGGTGTCTATGTGTTCCAAATGTAGATGGTCTCCGGGAGAGAATCATGACCAAGGCTCACACGTCTAGGTATTCCGTGTACCCGGACACTACGAAAAAATGTATCATGATCTTAAGGAAGTTTATTGGTGGAATGATATGAAATGAAATGTAGCAAACTTTGTGGCTACATATCCAAATTGTCAGCAAGTGAAGGCCGAACACCAAAGGTCCAGTGGGTTGGCATAGAACATAAAAATTTCAATGTGAAAGTGGGAAATGATTAATATGGACTTTGTGGTAGGACTACCGCGCACTCCGCGCAAGTTTGACTCAATTTGGGTGATTATGGATCGACTCATGAAATCAGCACACTTTTTGCCGGTAAAGGCTACCGACACAGCGGAATAGTATGCTCAGTTAGATATCAAAGAAATAGTCAGGTTGCATGGCACTCCAGTTTCTATCATATCTGATCGGGGAGCACAATTCACTGCTAATATTTGGAAGGAATTTCAGCAAGGTTTGGGTACTCAGGTGAATCTTAGTACAACCTTTCACCCGTAGACTGACGGGCAGGAAGAGCGGACTATTCAGGCGCTCGAGGATATATTGCATGCTTATGTTCTTGACTTCAAGGGTAGCTGGGATGATCATCTTCCACTCATAGAATTTGCTTACAACGACATCTATCATGCTAGCATTCAGATGGCACCGTTCAAGGCTTTATATGGAAGGAGATGTAGATCTCCTATTGGGTGGTTCGAGATTGGGGAAGCAGAGTTGATAGGGACAGACCTTGTACATCAGGCTATGGAAAAAATTAAGATCATTAAGGAGCGATTGAAGATTGCTCAGAGTCGTCAGAAGTCCTATTCGGATGTTCGTTGTAGGGATTTGGAGTTCAAAAAAAATGATTGGGTATTGTTGAAAATTTTCCCCATGAAAGGTGTAATGCGACTTGGTAAGAAAGGAAAATTGAGTCAGAGGTATGTCGGACCGTACAGAATCATTCAGAGGATCGGTGAGGTGGCGTACAAGCTTGAGCTAGCACCTGAGATGTCATTAGTGCACTAAGTGTTTCATGTGTCTATGTTGAAGAAAGTAGTTGGAGATTCGACACTCATTGTTCCGGTTGAGACTATTGAGGTTTATGAGGAATTGACATATGAAGAGATTCTAGTTTCTATTATTGATCGGCAAGTCCGAAAGTTGAGAAATAAAGAAATTGCCTCCGTGAAAGTGCTATGGCGAAACCAACAGGTTGAAGAGGCTACTTGGGAGGCCGAGGAAGAAATGAAGAAAAAGTATCCTTATTTGTTTGAATAGCCATGTATTTATAAAGTTGTGTGCTATGAAAATTCTAAGGGTTACCTTCTATGAATTATGTATCAATTGTACAATTGATGTTAAGGGTATTCCTTTCCTGACAATATATTGCTTATGAGGCCATAATTGGTGTTGTTTTGTGTTATGTTACGTCGTTAGATTATGTATATGTTGTTAGGATGTATTTATGGGGCTCTCTGACAGGTGGATAGGCCCAGTTACATGGGAAACTCTGGCGAAAGTTTTTGGAAATTCAGGGAGTTAGTCGAATTTGGGGCTGCTGGTGTGTGGTATGAAAACTGAGTTGCATAGGATGTTAATAGTAAGCCTTGATCCTCATTCGAGGATGATTGATCTTAAGTGGGGGAGGATGTAAGGCCCCGTAAAATATTTCCTAAAAATCGGGGTTCAGACTTTTTGGATTGAACAACATGCTAGGGAGTTAAAGGAAAATATGTTGTAGAATTAGGAATTTCTGCGGCCCATTATGCGGCCGCATAATCACTCTGCGGGCTGCAGAGTGAAGCAGCTACTTGGGCTATTTTTGTTGTCACTTTTGCAGGCAGTTATGCGACCGCACAGCCATTTCACGGGCAGCACGTTTGTCGCACAATCATCCTTAGAATTTTTGCGGAGGGAGGTTTTACGGCACATTATGCGACCGCATAACAGGTCTGCGGGTCTCATAACTACCGCATACCTAGGCAGATTTTTTCTAGTTTTTGGCACCAGATTATGCGGCCGATATGCGGACCGCATACCCTGTTCCAGAACTTCATTTTGGGTTTTTATAACCCGACCCTACTTCGTTATATATACGCAAAGGACCATATTTTGAGCAAATATCTGACATTTTTAGAGTGAGAGAGTGCCCTAGAGTGAGAGAGTGATCTTCAACAAATTGTCCTTCAATTCTTGCTCGAATCTTTGAAGAGTAATAAGAAAAACTCACTAGGTCTTCATCCTAAAGGTAAGAATCTATGTCCTAGCTCTCAATTTCGAAAATTTATAAAAATAGGTAATTAGCAAGACAATTCTTGGGTATGGGAGTTGTTATCTTGCATGTATGTGTTACCAAAGAATGTGGAAAAGTTGTGAGCTAAATATGGTAGAGAGTGGGTTGGGGAATGATGGAATCTTTCACAAAAGGACCTTAAAAACCTTAATGCACACCTAGTGCTTGTTAATATGCTCAAATGATCTAGAATCATGATCATCTTCCTAATTTTGGTTCAACTTGTTATATTTCTAAAATAGATTGAAGTTGCTAAGAATTTCGGAACATTTTAAAAGTTTAAGGAAGCTCAATTGAGGCATGTTGGCTAAACCCCCTTCTTTTTAAAATCGAATCCCATGGTGTTAATGTAATTGGTGTAAGTCCCAAATTCATCATAATAGAATCGGCTATTCCGGATGTGCTTGTGTTGAAGGATGTATGCTCAATATATATTGTAAATGCTTCATCATATCACCTTATCATTGAGAATGTATTCAAAACATGGAATATGTGTTAAAAATGTTAAAGACTTCAAGTCAAGATCGAATCAAAGGTTGTTATGCAAAATTATATGAAAAGCCTCTATGTGCCTAAGATTCCCAAATTGCTCATATGTGAATTTAATGTCTTGAACGGAAAGCCTTATTGTTGTTGCTAATAATAATGATGTTTGAATGTGGAAAGGGGAACTGGAATTATGAAATACGGCCAAGTGCCAAGAATGACTTTATAATTGTGGCCACTAGTGCCAATGAATCGAAAGGATATGAAAGAAGTATGATGTGAGATGGTTGACTGAAGAAGGTAATGTCTTGGGTGAGATGGCCTAGCCGATCGGGCCATGATCAGATACCATGCCGCACACATGGTGGTGACTGTGCTGGAAAGTATAATGAAATTGTGGTTATGGTTGATGTCTCAAATGACACGACCTAGTCGATCGGGTCGTGATTGGACTCCGTGTAAGAATACAGTGGTATTGTGAATTATGGTATATTGGCACTAAAGATCACCCAACCTAATAACATGGAAATTGACTTGAAAACTTATGTGATCCTTAACTTGATGTTTTAGTATTATTTGAAGCTCTTATCGAATTCTTGAATGTTCCCCCTTGTATTATTTTCATTCTATTGAGATTGTGTTTAGTTTTACATACTAGTACTATTCGACAGTACTAACGTCTCTTTTGTCGGGGGCGCTGCATCTTTAAATGGATGCAGGTGGTTCCATAGTAGGCATTGTTGATCAACGATAGTGGTACATCCTCTTCCCAGCAGACTTGGTGAGCCCCACTTCATCCCGGGGTGACATATTGTATCTTTTGTTCATATTATCATCACGTCTCGCGGTATAGCCGGGGCCTTATTGCCAGTACTATCATAACACTGTTTTGTATCTTTTTAGAGGCTCCGTAGACACTATGTGGGTTGTACATGGGTGCTAGAAATGTCAAACGAGTTATGTTGTGTTTTGATCACTTGTTCCACTAAAACTATAAGAATATGTGTATTTTGAGAGTTTAAAAAAATAGAGTAGCAAATAGTAAGGATTGATATTGCAGTCATGATCACTTTATTGTTTGATTAATAAAAATATATATTCTCTTTATTCATAGATTAGCTTGGGTAGAAGGAAATCCAACAGGCTTGCTCGGCCGGGTTCACTCGGTTGAGCGCCGGTCGCGCTCCGCGCTCCCTGAGTTTGGGGCATGACAGCATCATGGTCGTGCAATAGGTCTCGCAATCGCGGAATGTTGTGTGAGCTGGAGAAGAGTTTGTTCTTCATGATCGCGGAAGGGCATCAAATCTGGTGGTCTGGTTGTGCTTCGCATTCTCGTGGTGAGGGTCGCGAATGCGATGTGTATGCGGGCTAGCTTGGATTGGAAGGTTTCTCATTGAAATTGTTTGAGGTCATTCGCAATCTCGCAAGAGAAGGTTCTAAGACTAGAATGATTGGACTTCGCATTCACGAAGCTTGGCTCGCGTTTGCATAGGCTTGGCCGGCTTTGATTCGCAATCGTGAGTGGTCCATCACGTTCACATAGAAGGGGATTTTGGCTGAGGCAGTGTTGGCCTTCGTGATCGTGAGGGTGCTTTCACGAAGAGGAATGACTGGTTACTATATAAGTTGCAAAATCGGGATTTAGCTCATTTTATCTTATTTCTCTCATTTGGAGTCGATTTTGGGCAATTTTGGAGGGTCATTTTCATCATATATCACAAGGTAAGTGATTCCTACTCATTGTGAGCTAAATACAAGGATTATATATAGATTTAAACATGAAAATTAGTATAAATTATGGGATTTTGGAAGAAAACTTAGAAATGGTATTTTTGAGTTTTGACCACGAATTTGGGCATCGAATTTTGAATACATTATATATTTGAGTTCGTGGTATGGATAATATGTATCTTCGAGAATTTACAAAATTCGGGCGCGTGGGCTCGGGGTTTGACTTTTATTGACTTTCGTGTGGAGTTGAGAATTTGTTTCAAATTGTTAAATTATAAGTTTTTGAGTAGTTTTGATTGGTTCGAACGTTCTTTGGATAGTTTTGGATCGTTCGTCATTGGTTTGAATAGTTAGAGAGGCATTAGAGCCGATTATTGGATTTCGGAATAAGGTAAGTCTTCTGTCTAACCTTGTAAGAGGAATTTACCACTATAGGTGCTATATTTGTTATGTACTATGTGTTATGGTAGCTACGCACGTATGCGCTGATGAGCGTCCGTGCATATGCTAGATTCTTGATTATATCCGGGTAGACGTAGACTTACACCATGCTTTAACTGTACTACTTCAATTATTCCTACCTGTTTAAATGCTTTAATTTATGTGTTAGCCTGAGACTAGATTTGCATAGAGTATGGAGCTTTACTATTCTAGAACTTGGTGCGCTACTTGATTATCTGCAGAAATTATACTTTCTCTTACGAATTACTCCCGCATTGTTCTTATTTTTCCAAAAGTTTCTTGATTCATTACTCGCGGTATATTCCCAAGTTGGGCTGATGACGCATCAAAAGTTTTACTATTCTTATGGGATTAGGCTAAACGCCTCAGCACTACTTTTATGGATTCGACCGTACGACCTTGGCAGTATTATGAGATGCATCTATATATTGGGTCGTACAACCTCAGCGGTATTATGGGAGCGGACCATACGACCATGGCGGGATATTGTACAATCAATCTTATAGGATCAACCTGTTTGCTTCAGCAAAATCATGCGTAATATTTTGATATGTAGTTAGCGCATATATGAGTATCCTGACTCAGTTTTTGATGTTTACACCTGATATTGGTCATTCATATATATATATATATATATATATATTCCATTTCAGTTAATATTCAGTATTTGAGGATTTCATATTTATTCTTTCATTGAGGATCATGTTGTACATATATATCTGTTTTAGTTGCTTTTAATTGCCATGCTTCATTCTTGTCTACATTTATTATACATTGATTATTGGACCACTAGTATATAACGATGTCGATCCCTCATCACCAATTCTTGGACGCTAGACTAGATACTTACTAGGTATGTGTTGATTTACGTACTCATACTACACTTCTGCATTAATTGTGCAGGTACTGAGACAAGTACATTTGGTGGTCATACAGGCATGTAGTTGATGAGACTTTGTGGTGAGTTGCTCTTTATGTTACTATCCGCAACACACAAAGTCCCCTTCATATTCATTTACTATATTCTGTCTATTTTCTATTCCAGACAGTTGTTGTAGTAGTATTATATATTCTAATAGATACTCATGCACTTGTGACACCAGACTTTGGGGATTTAGACTATTGTTCTCGCTTGTATTTCTATTATGATATTTGGATCTATATTTCGATCATGTTCAAACATTGAAAATAATGTCATTAGTTTACTATAAAAACAGAATGATTTTTCTTATTTATTTCATCATTTGTTTTAAAATATGTTATGAACTGCCGATCATCGTTTTGATTTATTGTTGGCTTGCCTAACGGTAGCGTTGGGCACCATCACGGCCTATGGCGGCAATTGATCGTGATAGCTTGGTATCAGAGTACTAGGTTCACTTAGGTCTCACGAGTCATGCGCAAGTCTAGTAGAGTCTTGCGGATTAGTACAAAGACGTATGTACTTATCTTCAAGAGGCTGTAGAAATGTTAGGACAACTTCCCTTTCTTGATTCCTCATCGTACGACTTTATTTTGGCGGGAAGCCTATATCTTTGGTTCTTTACAACTCATTCATACACGATGTCGAGCATTCCATATCAGTCAGGCACTAACAATTCATAGTGATGCTACATATGTGGTGTGGGATATTTTTCCCTATGTTATGAGGGCGGACTACTATCGCTGCCTCGTGGAAGGGTGTTCGATCATTTTAGCCCAGTGTTGGTGTTGCCCACGAGTTCAGGGCTATACATAGTGTAATGTGATGCTTCACACGTGGGTCTTGACATGGTATTGGTGCAGAATGCTAGAGTGTTGACTTATGTGTCACTGCAGAGAATGCTTCGGGAGGAGGATTATTTGATTCATGATTGGGAGTTGGTATTTATTCTAGCGTAGGGGAGGCATTTGGTCTATGGATGTCTGGTCCATGGCCGACAGAGTTGCGAGATTGAATTTTTTTGAACTAGGTAGAGTTTTTCTGGTGTTGTTATGCAGTCGTCCTTGTTGAGCGCACTAAGGCTCGTTAGTATAGTGGTCTTCTTCGGTTATCCTTAGGGATACAATGTTGCAAAGTGGTGATTAAGAAGAGGTTGTCAGAGATGATGGTGTGTTGTGACTTTAGGGTCGAATCTGTGTTTCCAGTGTTGATGGTTCGAGGGAGATGATCCTGGAGGAGGCTTAGAGTTGATGGCATTCTATTTGTTCAGGTGCTATGAAGATGGATTGTGATTTGAGGTAGTTTTATTGGCGGCGAAGGATGAAAAAGACATTGTTGGATATGTCTTGTGGTGGTTGAATTATTAGCAGGTCAAGTATAAGCAGCAGAGATAGAGTAGTTTGGTTCGGAAGATGGAAAAACCGGAGTGGAAATGAGAGCATATCGTTATGGATTTTGTGGTAGGGTAGCCACAAGCTTTGAGAAAGCTTAGTGTGATTTGGGTAATGGTAGATAAATGACTAAGTCTGTGTATTTCATTTGAGATGGTGGCTTCTATACTTAGAAAGTCCGAATGTGACAAAAAAGGTTGTTTGGAATGAAGAGATAATGTGAATGCTTGATTATCATTTTGGGATTCAATATAGCTTCGAGTTTGAAACATATTGTTGGACCTTCAATTGATGTTGAGGGAACGAACAAATCCTTATAGCTGGTGGACGGGTGTGGACTCCGGAGGATTAACAAATTTCATAGTAGTTACACCCACGACGATGTAGTTGTTGGATGTCGATATGAGATTACACAAGTGAGCTATCTCATATGAGAAGGTTAGGGGTTACATGATTTCTTGTGAGGTTCCTATGAAGAGTTTTACCTTCTACCCAACAGGAGGTATGTAATACGATGTGGGTCTAGATCGCTTGGGGAAGATGGCGCGACTGTCATGAGGTTGAGTGTGCATTTGGGGATGATAATTCAGGATGTGTTACGATTAGTGCAACATGATCTTATGAGAAATTCAGCTGAGTAACAATGTGAGGTCATGGTAATGGAGGAAAAGTCATTGTGGGTTCTTGGGTTATGTGATTGTAGCTTAGTGCCAAGTGGGGGAGCCTACCGTTGATGATTGGGTCACATGGTCATGTGTTTTTTTTTGTAGTTTGTGGGTTTATGTACATTTATAGATTGTTTATGACTTGAGGAAGAGGGCATCAGGGGTAACTCGAGCAAGAAATGTGATGGATGTGTGTTACATTTCGCCTTATCGAATTGTGAAGGTTATAGGATGACTCATATTTGATATTTCTTTGTGGATATTATGTGCAAAGGAAGCGATTCACTCGGTTGCTTCTTTAGGAGTATTCATGTGCTAACGGAGCATTAGTCATTTGGCTTGTTTAGTTACGTACTCAGGACTAGCTTAGAGTGGGCGACTCTCAATAATAGCTCTAATGGATTCCTAATTTAAGGAACGATGCCTAAGGATTTTCAGTTCGTTGTGTGGCTAGGGATTGGGAATTTCAGTGGATTATGAAACAGACTTGGAGTATTTCTATATCGTTATTGGGTCTGCGATGTAGTGATAGAGAGATAGAAGAAATAGCTTGGGATTCGTAGAAGGTCTCTTCGGAACGAGTGTATCAGTTGGAGGTACTATTGAGTGCATGAAAGTGTACAAAATGGCTTATGGGTATTGAGACGACGTGATGTTGTTATTTGGGGTCACTCGGGATGAGAGTTGACTGGGATCCATTATGTGCTAGTAAAGAGAGGTGTTATTTTGAAGGCAAGTTGAGAGCAAATCTGAAGAAGTCGGGTCAGTTTAGCAATGGCTTGGATTAACATGATAAGGGAAATGATCGGTTCCTTCGGTATGATAAGGCTATACAAGTGTTTTGTGGCAATAATTACGGGTTTAGCACTCTCCGTGATTTGGTTGATTTAGAGGTATTCAATTCTAATGGCTTGATTACGTGCAAATGGGTCCCAAAGAGTTATGGCGATTTAGACCATGACTTGAGATTTATGTCTACTACAGTTTTGGGAAGTTGGTTGCATGTTGCGATTTTTCTCTTGAGATAAGCTAAGTGAAAGGTTTCTAACTGATTGAGTGCTTATTCTACTTGTGATTCAGAATTTATAATGAGATTCTCGTATTTCCATATGATAGCATGGTGGATGCAAGGAGCGGTGTGGAATTGTGAATTGAGGGGTCAAGGTTGTGGTTCAGTTTGATAGAAATATCACGAGTTCGAGGCAGCAAAAGAGATTCAGATGTTCAGAGTATGCTAGCGCTATCTTAGTGTCGCCTCAGAATGGTGTATTTTGTTGAAAGTCATTGTGTATTGATTTTGGATGCTTGACTAGCACAACAGAAATAACATAGTTGGTAGTCGTTGATGTTGAGGTGTTCTACTTAGGGCGGAAGGTTATTGACCTATTTTGGTATGATCCAAATCGGTTTGGAGACTAATCGGTAGGCCTAAGGTGAAGGTGTATTCTACACTAGATCGAATCTGTCTATTCAGCGCATCATTTGTTCATGGAGGAGTCAATACGTATAATGGATGATATTCATGTCATCATCTATTTCATGCGTTAATCCTTTATGTTATTATATTTGCTAACACACATGTTATGGTCCTGTGTAAGCTTTATAGGAAGATATGAGCGAGATGTCTCTCGAGATGTTGATTTGCTTATTGCCCCTTAGTCGTGCTTGGCCTTTCCCAAGTGCATTATACTATCCGTCTCCCCAGGGCTATGTTTGTGTACTTGGCATGCTTGTTGATGTACGCATATCTATGGGTGTTCCTATGCAGATTAGGATGTGTGGATCGGGTGGCATGCCACCACGGGTATCATGTTTGGATTAGGTTCAATGCCGCAACGGTATCATTTTTGGATCGGGTTGCACGCTGAAAAGGTGAGATGTTGGGTACGATTCCTTGTACTTATCTTACATGTTTTTCTTCTCCTTTGTGGGATGGATTCATAGCATTAATTTGGTTGTTTTATTCGTTACACGGGCTGGATAGTTATGTATTTGGTTCCCTTTACTTATTGGTCATATTTGAGTTATGGCTTATTTGGCGCACAAATCGCGTCATATGAGATTTTAGATGGTGTTTGATGTGGCTTGTCGGCCATTTAGCTTGTACTGGGTGAGACAAGGGTGTTGGACCAGGAATCAGTGCAATCGAATTTGTATAATGTATGTTTGGAGGAAGAATATTGCTAATTAGCCCAAAATTTGGTAATGGTTCTTGTCGAGCCAGAGAACTCCATGATTTATTTATTTCACGGGTGGTGATGAGTTTTTGCACATATCATTCATCATTGCAGCATTGCAAGGGTTGGAACATGATTTTTACGTGTCATGAGGTATATTACCTGTATCGATTTCGGTAATGAGTGGCTATTATGGTTGGAAGATATTACTATGGGTATATGAATTATGCGGTACATCGTGTGGTTATAAGTTGGGTGTATAATTATGCTTTGATACAGCTTGTTGAGATTGATACAGTGTATATATATAAGAATCAGATCTTGAGAGAGCTCCGAAAGTTAGAATTTAGTTCTAAGGATTTCAAGCTGAGGTTGAAGGAAGAATTTTCAGTCGGGATTATGTCGATGAGATCATGTGAATTGAGGTGAGACATCACCCATGGATATGTGTATGACGAGTTATTCATTGATTTTAGGTAACTTTAGAACGATTCTTGGCACGTTCGAGGACGAACGTATGTTTAGGTGAGGGAGAACGTAATGACCCGACAGGTTATTTTGAACTTTAGTATGGCGTTCGGCGGTTTGAGACCTTGAGTAGATTCACATCATGCATTAAAACTTGAGTATATGGTTCGTTTGGATTCTCGAGAGGTTCAGACTTGATTTGGGAGAGTAATTCTCAATTCAAAAGCTTTAAGTTGGAAGAATGGATCAAGGTTTGACTTTGAGTAAACGACCTCGGAATCGGGATTTGAAGGTTCCTATAGGTTCGCAAGGTGATTTTGGACTTGGGCGTATATTCATGTTGAGTATCGGGTGATCCGGGAGCGATTCAACGCTTATTGTCGGAAGTTTGCATTTGAAGGTTCTTGAATTTGCTAAGTTTGACTTGTAGTGGACTTTGGTGTTATTGGACTCCAGGTGGTGTTCTAGGGCCTTGGATATGTTCATTTAGTTGATCAGAAATTGTGCATGAAGTTTTGTCAAAATTCGGAATGCCTAAGTGTTATTCAGATGCGTTCGTCGAAGTTTGAAGGTTTGGAAGTTAAGAAAAAGATTTTGACTGTCGATTCTTAGTTTTGATATTATTCGTGACATTTCCAGCCTTTTGATAAGTTTGGATACGGTATGGGGACTTGTTAGTATGACTGGACGGGGTCTCGGGAGCCTCAGATGTGTTTTGGGATGGTTTCAGACCATTTCCCTTTGATTTGCAGTTGCTGGTTTCTGGTATCTGTAGTATGCATCTCGATTGCGCTGTAGGTCTCGCAATCGCGGAATGTTGTGTGAGCTGGAGAAGAATTTATTCTTCGTGATTGCAGAAGGGCACCATGATCGGGTTTGGTGGTCAGGTTGTACATCGTGTTAGCATGGTGAGGTTGCAAATGCGATGTGTTAGCGGGGCCAGCCTAGATTGGAAGGTTGCTCATCGCGATCGCGTGAGTTCATTCGCGATCGCACAAGAGAAGGTTCTGAGACTAGAAGGATTGGCCTTCGCTTTCAGAGCTTGGCACGCGTTCGCGTAGGCTTAACCGGATTTGGTTCGCAATCACGAGTGGTCCCTCGCATTCGCGTAGAAGGGGATATTGGTTGAGGCAGTGTTTGCCTTCACGATCGTGAGGGTGCTTCCGCGATCGCAAAGAGGAATGACTGGGCAGTGTATAAGTTCCAAAACCGGGACTTAGCTCATTTCATCTCATTTCTCTCATTTGGAGCCGATTGTGGGGCGATTTTGGAGGGTCATTTTCATCATCTATCACAAGGTAAGTGATTCTTACTCATTGTAATCTAAATACATGGATTATATATCGATTTAAATGTGAAAATTAGTAGAAATTATGGGATTTCGGAAGAAATTCTAGAAATGGTATTTTTGAGTTTTGACCACGAATTTGGGCATGGAATTTGGAATAAATTATATATTTGAGTTCGTAGTGCTATGGGTAATATTTATCTTCAAGAATATTTGGAATCCGGGCGCTTGGGCCCTGGGTTTGACTTTTATTGACTTTCATTTGGGATTGAGGATTTGTTTCAAATTGTTAAATTATGAGCTTTTGAGTATGTTTTGATTGGTTTGCACGTTCTTTGGCTAGTTTTAGATCTTTTGGCATTGGTTTGATGTGTTAGAGAGGAGTTGGAGCCGATTATCCGATTTTAAAGAAAAGTAAGACTCCTGTCTAACCTTGTAAGTGGGAATTTACCTTTGTAAGTTCTATATTTGTTACATAATATGTGTTATGGTATCTAGACACGTATGAGCTGATGAGTGTCTGTGCGTATGCTAGATTCTTTATTATGACCGGGTAGACGTAGACTTACACCATGCTTTAAATGTAGTACTTGAGTTATTCCTACATGTTTAAATGCTTTAAGTTATATGTTAGCCTGAGACTAGACTTTCATAGAGTATCAAGCTTTAATATTCCAGAACCTGGCACGCTACTTGATTAGCTGCGGAAATTATACTTTCTCTTACGAATTACTCCCGCATTGTACTTATTTGTCCAAAAGTTTCTTGATTTCATAACTCGCACCTTTATTCGCGAGTTGGGCTGATGACCCATCAGAAGTTTCATTATTCTTATGGGATCGGGCTGAATGCCTCAGCACTACTTTTATGAATCGGACCGAACGAATGAGATGCATCTATGGATCGAGCCGTACGACCTCAACAGTATTATGGGAGCGGGTCGTACGACCATGGTGGGATATTGTACAATCACTCTTATGGATCAGATCGTTCGCCTCAGCAGAATCGTGCGTAATATTTCGATATGTAGCTAGCGCATACATGAGTATCATGACTCGGATTTTGACGTTTACACCTGACATTGGTCACACACACATATATATATATACGTATTCCATTCGAGGTAGTATTTGGTATTTGAGGATTTCGTATTTATTCTTCCGTTGAGAATCGTGTTATACACACACATATATATATATATATATATACATATATATATATATATATTTTTTTTTTCGTTGATTTTAATTTTTATGCTTCATACCTGTCTACTTTTATTGTACTTTGATTACTGGACCACTAGTACAACCCCTCGCCACTACTTCTTCAAGGTTGGACTAGATACTTACTGGGTACGCGTTGATTTACGTACTCATACTACACTTCTGCACTGATTTTACAGGTATTGAGACAGGTACATTTGGTGGTCATACAGGCGCGTAGGCACAACTACTGAGGAAACTTTATGGTGAGCTGCGCTCTATGTTACGATCTGTAGCACACATAGTCCCTTTCCTATTCATTTACTGTATTTTGTCCATTTTCTATTCTAGACAGTTGTCGCAGTAGTATTGTATATTCTAGGGGATGCTCATGCACTTGTGACATCTGGTTTTGGGGATTTAGACTATGGTTCTTGATTGTATATCTGTTATGACATTTGAATTTATATTTCAATCATGTTTAAACATTGTAGATAATGTCAGCAGTTTACTATAAAAACAGAACGATTTTGCTTATTTATTTCATTATTTGTTTTAAAATATGTTATGAACTGCCGATCATCGTGTTGATTTATTATTGGCTTGCCTAACGGCGGTGTTGGGCTCCATCACGGCCTATGGCAGGAATTGGGTAGTGATAGTCTCACATTTTCCTTTTTTGCTTACTAGCTTGTGAGAAAAGATCATGTCAATTAAAGTAATTGTTGGAGCCCTATTTCAAGAATGGTCATTGCAGGCCACGCCTCCATATTTCAATGGAAAATATTTTTCACTCTGGAAGGTTCTCATGGAAATCTATACTAAATCTTATGACGATAAAGTATGGCGTATAATCAAGAAGGGAGATTATCCAATTCCAGTAGCGAAGTCTGACAAAAAAATAAATGGACATGCATCTACCGTTCCAGTTGATATAGATGACTATTCTGATTAACAAATGGTAGTGATACAGGTAAATGCCAAGGCAAGAAATCTTTTGTACAATGTGTATGTGGAGCAGAATATAAGAAGATCCCAAGCTGTAATACGACCAAAGAAATGTGGGATAAGCTGGAAGTAACCTATGAAGGAACAAGCAAAGTTAAAGAAACAAGAATAAATTTGTTGATTCATGATTATGAACTCTTTCAAATAAAAGAAGGTGAATCCATTGAGGAATGTTTGATCGGTTCAGCAAAATTATTGGAGATCTGAAAGCTTTTGGGAGGCCTTATTTAAGTAGTGAACATGTTCGGAAAATTCTGAGAATCTTGCCCACTGCTTGGCAATCAAAATTCATGGCACTTGAGCCTCAAGATCTAGATAAATTATACTATAATGAATTACATGGAGATCTCATTGCATTCGGAAAAACTCACATCAACAAAAAAAGGGCAGGAGGAAAAGAAGAAGACAGTTGCATTTAAAGCCTCCATTGAAGGATCTGAAGATAATGAGGACATGAACAGAAGCCCAGAAGAAGAGATTGCTATGGTATCCAAAACATTGAATGGACTAATGAGAGGATACAGGAACGCAAAAAAAGGCAGGATGTCTTCTAGGAGAACTAGACAATACAATGAGTAGGATAAGAATGGTGGTAAATGCTTTTAATATGGAAAATATTGACATGTGCAAGCGAAATGTCCAGATCTCAAAATAAAAGTCTCCAGAGGATATTAGAAGAATAAATCCTTTGGAAATTAGAGTGATGAAGATAGCTCATAACATGAAGAAATCGTCAATCTTTGCTTCATGACCATAGTAGAGAATGATATAAACAAGTTCTCAGGCTGCTAGATAGATGAAGATATGTTAGATGATGATAGCATGGAAAACAATGATAATTGCTTTGTGGCTTGTGGTGAATATAGCAAGGTAAGGCCCTATAACTATGATAGATGCAATGAATTACAAGACATTCATGATTTAACTCTAAAAGAGTCTCAAATAATTCTAAATGAATGAAGAGACTTAATAGGGTGAACAAGACTTGGAACTTAAACTGAAAGTTTGTGAATACGAAAGAGATGAATTTCAAGAGCAAGTTCAAGAATTGTAATTGCAACTCAATGTCATGCGTAAATCTACAGATCACAGTTCTATCAAGTCGAACAACTGACTCATAAGTCAACTACAAAATAATTTATTAGTAACAAATCTACGAATGATGGCATCATTCATAGATTCATTACAAATGAACGATCTACTCCCTCCTATCACTATTGTTATAGAACTGGTCATAAGTATTTATCTAGTATGTTTTGTCACGCTAACATCAAGGGATGGATCTGGAAAACTAAAAACATCCCGGATATCCCTAGAACTAACCAAAAAGGACCCAAGAAAGATTGGGTACCTAAAAGAAAGTAATAATCCTACTTTTTCGGAACACCACATAAAGAGTCTAAAAGGGAAATAGTATCTCGACAATGTATATTTCAATCATATGACAGACGACAAAAGGCTATTCAAAGAAGTTACAAAAATAAATGGAGGAAATATCAGGTTTGGTGATGATTCAAAAAGAAAAATTATTGGTACCGGAACAGTTTCATTCAACAACAATTGTGATATTACAAAAGTTTATCTTGTGGATGGATTCAACTACAACTTACTAAGCATAGGTCAACTATGTTACTCTGGATATGAAGTGAAATTCAAGAAAACAGGATGCACCATCAAAGCTGAATCAGTTAAACCTATTTTACCCTGAAAAAGGTATGTCAAAGTTTATATTCTGGATTGTATTGAAAACCTAGATAGTCATATTTGTCTGGCATATATTTTTGATGATCCCTGGCTTTGGCATAAAAAACTTGATCATGCTAGTATGAACCTAATCGAAAAATTGTCCAGACATGACTTAGTTATTGGACTTCCAAAACTCAATTTCTCTAGGAGTCATATCAGTGATGCATGTCAACTAGGCAAGAAAACTAGAACATCTCTTAAATCCAAGGATATTGTCTCTACATCAAAGCCTTTATAATTATCGTATATAGATCTATTTGGTCCTACTAGAACCACTAGCATTGGAGGAAAATAATATACATCCGTTATTGTTGATGATTACTTACGTTTTATATGGGTAATAGTTTTGGCTCATAAAGATGAAGCTCTAAAGAATTTTGAGATCTTCCACCAAAAGGTTGAAAGAGAAAAAGGTTATCCCATTTCAACCATACACAGTGATCACAGTGGAGAATTTGAAAGCAGATCATTTGAAGACTTCTACAATGAACAAGGTTACACTTACAACTTTTCAACGCTAAGATCACCTTAATAGAATGGGTTAGTTGAACAAAAAAATCGAACCTTACAAGACATGGCCAGAATAATGATACTGGAACATTCTCTGCCAAATCACTTCTAGGCAAAAGCAGTTAGCATAGCATGTCACATTCTCAGTAGATGCCTCATTCGACCTATCCTGAAGACAACTCCATATAAGTTATGAAAAGGCAAGAGACCAACATTAGTTATTTCCATCCACTTGGGAGTAAATATTTTGTTCCCAATAATGGTAGGACAATCTTGGTAAGTTTGACCCAAGAAGTGATAAAGGAATATTTATTGGTTATTCAACAACGGTAGATCATTTAGAGTATATAATAAGCGCACCTTGTGCTTAGAAGAATCAGTTCATGCTATATTTGATGATACTAACCCTATGGTCGAGAAAGGAACTATTGTAGGTGATGAAGACGTAAATAAAAAATTACCAAAGGCCAGCAAAAAAAAATGACTCTACAGACAACTGCAGTGAACCTCCAGAGTCGACTAATAATCCGGTCAGCCAACTTGTCAAAGCTCATGATAAGTCAACTACTCAGTAGATAGAAATAATTCCAAATGAATGGAGCAGTGAATCCGAATATCCTTAAAAGTTTATTATCGAAAATCCAAATGATGGAATGAAAAACCAAGGAGCTCTCAAGAAAAAGGCAAACATTGCCTTAATATCTCAGCTATAACCAAAGAAGGTGGATGAAGCCCTAAAAGACCCTAGCTGGATACAAGCCATGCAAGAAGAACCTGATCAGTTCGAGAAAAATCAAGTGCGGAAATCGGTACCTAAACCAACAAATGTTGTAATTATTGGAACTAAATGGGTCTTAAGAAACAAATATAATGAAGATGGAAAGGTAGTCAGAAATAAATCAAGATTGGTTGCACAAGGCTATTCTCAGCAGGAAGGACTCAACTACGATGAAACATTTGCTCCGGTAGCTTTGTTAGAATCAATTCATATATTGCTTGCTGATGTATCTTTTAAAGGTTTTAAGATGTTTCAAATGGACATTAAAAGTGATTTATTAAATAATTTTATTGATGAAGAGGTCTACGTACAACAACCTCCTGAATTTGGGAACTCACAATTTCCTTACCATGTGTTTAAGTTGACTAAAGCTCTTTATTGCCTCAAACAAGCACCTCGAGCATGGTATGAGAGGCTAAACTCATATTTGATTGATCATGGATTCTCAAGAGGTAAAATTGATACTATATTGTTTAACCAAGAGATCTTCAAATGTAATCTCATTATTCAGATCTACATTGATGATATTATATCTGGTAGTACTAACCTTGATCTGTGCAAGAAATTTTTAAATCTCATACAAAGTGAGTTTGGAATGAGTATAATGGGGAAACTTACATTCTTTCTTGGACTATAAATTCATCAATTAGAGAAGGTACATTCATTTGTCAGACCAAGTACATCAAGGAATTGATTCAAAAATTTGGTATGAGTAATGCCAAGGCACTTAGAAGTCCTATGAGTCCCTCATACACACTTGACAAAGATGAATGAGGAAATCCAATAGATGAATCCAAATAACGGGAATGATTGGATCACTACTATACTTAACTGTTAGTCGATCGAATATCATATTTAGTGTGTGCAAATATGCCAGGTTTCAGTCAGCTCTTAAGGAATCCCATCTGACTATTGTAAAGCGAATAATACACTCTCTCATTGGAACCACCTCTCATGGACTATGGTATCCTCACTTTATCAATTTTAATCTTGAAGGATTTTCATACGGAGATCTTGCAGGTGATAAAAATGACATAAAGAGAACTAGTGGAACATGCCAACTGCTGGGAAGATTATTAATTTTCTGGAATAGTAAGAAACAAGGATCAATGGCCTTGTCTAAAACTGAGGCTGAATACACAGCCAATTGACAATGTTGTGCTCAATTACTGTGGATGTTTCTCAACTGGGTGACTATGATCTGTTCTTTAAACCTATTCAAATATTTTTTGAGAATTCCAGTGCTATATGTCTTTCTAAAAATCTTATGCATCACTCTAGGACTAAACATATAGATGTAAAGCATCATTTTATTAGAGATCATATACCCAAAGGTGATATAGAAATTCTTTTTATTAGTACTATTGATCAATTAGCAGATATTTTTACCAAACCCCTACTTGAAGATAGATTTTGTACTTCAAGGGATCTTCTTGATATTATTTATTTTATTCCCTAAAATTATGACCTTTAATTGATAATGATTCTTTCTCAGCCAAATATTCTCTTATTCCTATAATTGTGTGAGACTCATTAATTACGCGCCTCCATTCTGTCTCTTTTCATACTCTTTTCCGATTCTCTAGACAGGAAATCAAATAATCACACCTTTTCACTAACGCACTTTTCCTTTCCCAGCACTCAACCATCACTTCAAGTTCATTACCCTCTTTTCATAAGAGATCTCGTCTAATCTCTCTTACTCACATTGTTCTGGCCCTCAACTCTTCTTCTTCCTCTCAACAATGGCAAACATTTTCAAAACCTTACTGTATCCACTCGAAAAATCACTCATTCCAAGGCAAAATCATCCTCCTAACCACTAGAACTAGTCAATGAGGGTTAAACCACTCTGAAGAAGTTGTCTCTTCAAAAGCAAAACACCCCGATGACGATCGAAGCCTGAACGACAGAGCACTAGGGAAGCGTCCTATGGAAGAGAATCTCGAATAGTTTACACCAAAGAAACCTAAGATGGATCACAACAATTCTCTTGTGTCCGATAAAAACTTCTGGGACACCCCAAATAGGGATGCATTCATTACCTTAAAAGAGAAATCAATCGCTCATGGCATGATTGGGTATATAGACGACATGGAAAGTCTCAACTACAAGGTAAAGCAACTCTTTGAATTTCAAGGTCTGAATTTTTTTCTCTCTCCCTCTTCCAAAAGTGTATGAAGCCCTTGTTTGTATGTTTTATGCAAATTTTCATTCCCCAAAACCCGATAAGATTAAGTCTTTAGTTTTTGTTCAGCGTATTGTTCTTGACTGTGCTTCCTTTGACAATTACGTTTTTTTGCCTGCCTAGCTAATTATCTATCTATTTTAGTCTGTTTATATTCTACTTATGTTTTACTTTTTGATTGATGCCAAAGGGGGAGAAGTAAGAATATGCAGGGCAGTAATAGGGAAGTAAAGTAGACTACTATACTAGAGAAAACTTAAAGCCTTTGCGGAAAGAGTTGACTAGTTGATGGGGAGTCGACTACGCCCAGGACTGCTCCAACCAGGGGGAGTTGCCTAGCTAAGGGGGAGTCTACTGGCAAACATAGGCAGTAAAATAAGTTATTTTGTCATCATCAAAAAGGGGGAGATTGTTAGATCTTAGTTTCAATAATAAAAAATAACATTATTCTTATTGTAGGTATCCTAGGTCAAGCAGTACTCAAGACAAGAAGCAAGGCATAAATAAAGAAAGACAAGACTGTCCAAGGAAGCAATTCATGATGTTCAAAGAAGGAAGGTCCGAATCAACAGAAGATCATCTCTAATGGAAGACTGTCCAAGAATGCAATCTATGATTTCAAAGAAATGAAGGTCCAAATCAGCAGAAAATCATCGAGCCTAAAAATTCGCTTGGATTATCAATCAAGCCCTCAAAGGAAGATTATTTCATGCCTGAAGATCCGCACATCTATCACATCATGGCGTCAAAGAAATCTATTTATACCTACCATGATTCAAGGATTAGATGTTGTGAAGCTCCATACTTATTCTTGAAAAGAAACATCAAATCAATAGTCATTCCAAGGATCAATTCCTTTGGGTTGCTAATCTCTCAAGATCTGCATCAATCAAGATTCAAAGAAGATCTTCACTCAAGATATATTTATAGTAGAATACCAAAATGAACAACACATACTTTTGTCTAACCAACCTCAAACCCTTTGTTTAACTCTTTACAAGCATTATATTTCAATTTGAATTACTGTGTAACAATCAGAGAAAAGAAAGACAGAAAAATATTGGTGAGGCATTCTATCAAAAGAGTTGAGAGTTACTTACCATAAGAAATCAGTTGGTGTGCATAAGAAGTTCGCCAACACAAGTGTACTCAAAACATCAAGGAGCTTTAAAGAGAGAACACCTTTGCAACCCAATGGTATTTAGCCGTAGTCATGATTTATACGTTGAACCCTCATCCATATTTTATTATTATTATTGTGTTCTTGTGCACTTTGTTGACAAATGATGAGCATAAGTCATTATATTCTTATGATTATGGCACATGTGGACATGTTGGACGGATTTATTGGGTGTTGACAAGAGGTTTTGCCATGGGATTGTGATGATATTGTGGTACGAAATCTTTGTCATGTGATTGTGATTATTATTATACCCATGTGGCGGAATATGAGTGGCTATTCTTGATTATGCAAATGTGGCAGAATAAGGGTGGCTATTTTTATTATGCACATGTGGCAGAATAAGGGTGGCTATTCTAGATTATGCACATGTGGCGGAATACGAGCGACATTCTTGTTGATGAAATGTGGAGTATAAGGGTGGAATTCCTGATTAAGCAAGTGAGTTGTTTATGCTTATTATGCACCTTACATGATTTCACGTTATTTTTAACATGCTGCTTTATGCCTATGTTATTGAATGATAATTTTTCAAGAATCATTAACCTGTGTTGGGTTGATAACTCTTATTTCGTTGTATTGATAGCACCACATCTCGTTATATTCTTGTTGCCAGTTATTTGAGATATTGAACAGTTTCTCTGATTAGTGAGTATCACATGACTTGAACCTCGTCGCCATTTGATCGAGATTAGTCTAGATACTTACTGAGTACATGTTGTCCCGTACTCATACTAAGCTTTTACAATTTTTTGTCCAGATATGGGTACTAGAGGTAGCGAACCTCGTGAGTGAGCTTGTAACTGTTCGAGAGGATTCAAGATAGTGTTGTATGGATGGCGCAGACCGTTGGAGTCCCCTTCCCTCATTTTTATAGAGTTGTATTACTTTTAGACAATATTGTACATATTAAGACTTATTTTGTATTGTGTTTAGAGATCATGACTCAATATTACCTAGTTTTGGAAAGTTTGGCTTATGTTCCCTTTGTATTGGCTTTGTTGAAGTTTTATTCCACTTTTTATGTTAATTTCAGGCTTGTTATATCTCATTTCATTGTTTTTGCATTATTGTATGATTGGCTTACCTAATCTTAGAGGTTAGGTATCATCACGACCATTGGTGAGATTTTTGGGTCGTGTCAATATCCATTTAGGACTCACAAGTTCGCTACAAGCCTCTTACAACTCGAATCATCAAATAGGTTCACTCATTAGTCTATTCAATTTAATTCTTATTATCTAATACTTATTTAAAGTTACTAATGATACTATATTAATTACCTAATATCATCAAGTTACTATTCATTATCTTCCCCAACAAACCCTAGTTCATAAATACCCATTTCAAGATCTAGTGTTATTTCTCAACCAAATAGTGATTCTCACTTCAATTCGTTCATCAATTAAGTTATCAATTCTATTGGAATAATTAGAAACTCAAAATAATTCCATTTACATAAATCCATCACTATTTACCCCCTTTAATAAAAAATGCCATTTTTCAAGATCTACTCCTAGGATCCATATAATACTCTAATAAAACACAAAGTAAACATTACAAATACATCACCCATACTTCAATATATCATATATATGGAACCTAAGTAAAATGATTACCTCTTGGAGGAAGAATCTCATTATTTTTTCCTTTTTATGTTCTTGAAGGATTTGGAAGAATCTAACAAATTCTCATGGTTGAATCTTGTTAATACTAGTATTAATCAACTTTAATTAACACATATCATGAATAAAAACTCACCGAGAAGAGTATTTATGAGAGAGATGCTCCTCCTTATCTCTAGAATCCCAAAACTTGTCCAAAACTTGTGTTTTTTCTCTCACTTCGTCCAGATTTTAAAGGCTCCAGAGCAACCATTGAGGCAACCGTTGGACATGGATTGGCCAACCGTGTGACACGGTTTGCCAACCGTCGGGCACGTTTGTCCTAGTGCCTTAAGCCCTTACTTTCCCAACCCTTTTGGATTTCGTCACGGTTTGAATAGTGGGAGAGGGTTGACCCTACGGTTTGACTCAGCTAAATTGGCTGCTTTGCTACACTTTACTAAAAAGGTCATAACTTCTTGTAAGAATATTCAAAAGACGTATGGTTTGAAGCATTGGAAACTAGCCTCATAGACCTTTCATTTGACAGGTTTTCATCACATAAGTATTCATATCTTGGTAGTTGTGCTGCTCATTAAAAGTCGGGTATTGTGAAAATTTATTTGAAACTTTAGCTCATCATATAGTTTTCAATTTGACATAGCCTTAGGGCTATTTTTAGACCATAAATCGTTTATAATACACCTTGTACACATATTATCATGTTCAAGTAATATTCTTCATGTCATTAACCCTTAATCATATGCGAATTTATGTAATTATCATACATTGATCTTTTAAATGGCCTTTAAATACTTCCAAATTTTTTGGTGTGTTACATGGGTGGGGTGTAAGAAAACTTTTATATCGTATAAAAATCTCTCCAAGACCAAAATATTTTTGTAATTTTTGCCCAGAATTTCTGACTGCGCGCTAGGCTCACGTCACGCGTGTGCCGCATGCTCTACAATTGCCTTGTCTAGATGAGCGCAAGTTGTGCGCACGTGGAAGGAAAATGCGATATTTTTGTACTTGGTCCCTTTTTTTCAATTTAAGTAAATTTTTTTCCTAAAACTTCAAAAATTTCCTCCAATTCTTATTTCAATTCCTTATCGACCAAAGATCATCAATTAGGCATATTTTTGGTGAGTTTTAATCATTAAACTAGTCAAGTACACTTAAAAATGAGGTAAACTACTATTAAAATATAGAGAATTATGCCAAATATCAGCCATAATGTGCCATTCTTTACAAAATTATCCACGCCAATTTTGCAACACCAAAGTATATTATCCTTCATCTTATCTGTATGACTTTTCTATCCCTCTTGTTGTGATGACCCAAAATATCATCTTTAAATTTAATACATAATTTTGTATTCTAATACCTCAAAAAGCACCATTTATTATTTTTCGATTTGCGTGCGCAGTCCATAAAATTTTCCGGAAAGTTTTCATGTGAAAAATAGATTAAAATGTGAAATAAAGCTTTAAAACTCAATTGAGTTGACTTTGGTCAATATTTTTAGCAAACAAAATCGGATCAATATTTTGACAGTTCCGGTAGCTCTGTATTGTGATTTGGGACTTGGGCGTATGCCCAGAATTTAATTTGGAGGTCCCTAGCTCAAGTTATGACCATTTAACAGAACTAGCAATTTAAAGGCTAAAGATTTCAATTTTGACCACGGGGTTGACTTTTTGATATGGGAGCTGGAATTCGATCCTAGAAATTTGAACAGCTCCGTTATGTCATTTATGACTTGTGTGACAAATTTGAAGTCATTCCGGATGCATTTAATATGTTTTGGCACGAGGTTTGCTAATTGAAAAGTTTAAAACTCAAAGTTTGAATCGGGGTGTGAATTGTAATTTCAGCATTGTTTGACGTGATACGAGACTCCGAGTAAGTCCGTATTATATTATTGGACTTGTTGGTATATTCGTACGGGATCCCGAGTACCCCGAGAGTGATACAGATTGAAATCAGATCAAGAATTGGACTTAAGCAAAATCTGAAATTTTGCCTTATGTTGTAATCGCACCTGCAGATTTTTGACCGCAAGTGCGAGCTCGCAGAAGCGAGCCTTCGATCACAGATGTGCCCGGGCGTGGCTGGGCAAAAGTTCGCAGGTGCGAAAACCTGCACACACCCGCGAGTCCGCAGAAGCGGACACAATAATCGCAGAAGCGAAGGCAGCGCAGGTGTGCATTTTTCCTCCGTAGGTGCGAGGCCTCGCCTGGCAGTCCCATTTCGCAGATGCGAGACTTTTCTCGCCGATGCGAGCTCGCATGTGCGAGCCCAAGCACTGCAGGTGCGGAAATGCCTGGGCAGTGTATATATGGAAGAGTCCGATATTATTTTTATATTTTGGTCGTTTTGAGCTCGGTTAAGGCGAATGTTTGGGCGCTTTTCACAGGAAACATTGGGGTAAGTGTTCCTTATCCTATATTGATTATATTTCATGATTTCATACTCGTTTATATCATGAATCCGTGAATTTATGGAAGAAAGATCAGATTTTTCTAAAATCTTCCAAAAACGAGACATTTAGATTTGAAGGCCCATTTGATATCGGAATTGGATAATATTTGTATGGTTGAACCCGTATCAGAATGGATGTTCGGATTTCGTGAGTTTTTTTTTTTGGATTTGAGATGTGGGTCCCACTGCCGAATAGTTTAATGAATTTCGGATTTTTATCTGGAAAATTAGTAAATTCATATGGAATTAATTCCTATGATTTGTTTTGAGTATATTGAATTATTTGTGAATAGATTTGAAGCTTTTGGAGATAAATTTAAAAGGAAAAATTGTGGTCGAGTAATTGATTGGAATTTATAAAACGAGATAAGTGTCGTGGTTAACCTTGACTTGAGGGAATAAAATCCTTAAATTAATTATTATGTGAATTGCATGTGAACGACGTATAGGGGAGGTGACGAGTGCCTATACGTCCTCAAATTAATTGTTTGCATAATTATTTGAAAATCCTAAATTTATTTTAATACATGAATTAATTGTTATAATAATTGTTTCTCTCCAATTCTTTGCCAAATATTAATTCTTAAATTTCTGTAATAATTGCTACATACTTATTTGAATTATGTGCACTAATTGCTACTTGACATTTAGCATATTAAATATTAAACTATTTATTTTCTCCTTAATTTTCAAAATAAATTGTTATTGCCATTGTTTGTTCATAAATAAATTATAATTATTGTGTGCCTTGATGTTTAATAGTTTTCATTGGACGTGGTATTTATTGGAGTAATTTTTATTTGCATTATGAGCTGTTTAAAGTTATATATATTGGGGGAACGTGTTGCACACCGCAACGGAAATGAAAGTAAAAGGAATATATTGGGGGATCGGATTGCACGCCGCAATAGACTTATTTAAAAGTCAATATTGGGGGATCGGATTGCACGTCGTAACAGACTTATTTAAAAGTCTATATATATACTTGATTGAAATAAATATATGATAGACTTGATTAAAAGGAATATATTGGGAGAGCGGGTTGCACGCTGCAACAGAATTGAATGTGAATATATTGTGAGAGCGAGTTGCACGCTGCAACAGAATTGGTTAAAATGATAATGAATTATGACTACTGAGTTGGTTTCAATAATTATAAATGAGTTACATGTTTTATTTCTATTATTTGTTGTTGTAATTAATATTGCGTACAAGTTAATGTAACTGAACCGCCTTAGCATCGTCACTATTTCGTCGAGGTTAGGCTCAGCACTTACCAGTATATGGGGTCGATTGTACTGATACTACATTCTGCACTTTTTGTGTAGATTTCGAAGTTGGTCCCAGCTGCGTGCCATAGACTTGCTCGGATTTCAGCTACCAGAGGAGACTTGAGGTATAACTGCATGGCGTCCGTAGTTCTGAAGTCCCCGTCTATTTTACTTTAGCTGTGTGTTTGTTCCTAGAAAACTTTATTTGTATTTATTCTAGAAGTTCGTGCACTTGTGATACCAATTCTGGGATGGTATTTAGACACCGTTGTTTTTATGTATTATTTCAACATATTTCAAATTGTGCTTCCACATTTGTTTTCTTGATTATTAGTAATTTAAAAATTGTTTAAAAATTGGTTAATATTATTCTAACGTTGGCTTGCCTAGCAAGTGAAATGTTAGGCGCCATCACGGTCCGAAGGTGGGAATTTCGGGTCGTGACAGTTTGTTTCAGAGCACTAGGTTACATAGGTCTCACGAGTCACGAGCAAGCTTAGTAGAGTCTGAAGAATCGGTACGGAGACGTCTGTACTTATCTCTCAGAGGCTATGAAATTTAGGAACAATATCACTTCTTTCTTATTCTGTCGTGCGATTTCACTCTATCATCGAAAATTGAAACATTCTACTCCTATTCTCTCGTAGATGGTGAGAACACGTAATACCTCTATCGATGGACAAGGACTAGAACCCCCGGTGGAAACTATGGCCAGGGGTAGAGGTCGAGGCCGAGGTCGTGCTAGAGGCCGAGGTAGAGCTCAGTCCGGAGCTCGAGCAGCTGCACCTGTTGTAGAACCTCATGTGGACCTTCAGGAGGAGGTTCCAGTTCAGAATGTATCAGCTGGACTAGTTTAGGTCCCGGAAGGATTCATAGCCACTCCAGTACTACAGGACGCTCTAGTCCGTTTGGTAAGTCTTATTGAGGGCGTGGCCAGAATGGTATATTTCCAGTGGCACCAGCTGTCTCACAGGCTGGGGGAGGAGCACAAATACTCCCGCTCTGGAGCAGATGGCTCCCCAGAATCGGGCTCCAGCAGCCCCACCAGTTGGGGTAGTTCAGCCAGTTATTGCGACACAGATCGGTGATAGGCCCG